>JAUJPO010127767.1:0-21110 GCA_032270745.1 Tiaropsis multicirrata | reverse complement strand
CGGACATAGCTAGAACATGAAAAATCAATGGAAACTCAGCAAGTTGTTTATCCAGAGTTCTATTATATATCCTTGCTGGAAGGGGCCTCCTAGAGGCAGACTAACGGCAATTAAGCAAACTATTGTTTTCAAAACGAAGGTTCGTAAGTCGTCAAAACAATTTAATGATCTTTTTTAGTTATTTTTTCACAAAGAAAATTAAGCAAACTGCAATTAATCATCTTAAATGGTGTGATTATAAAATGTTGCACAATTTCACATGTTGTTTATGTTGATTGATTGATTAATTAATTACAGGTTTTAATTAAAGAGTTAATTGCGAGAATCTCTCGACTTCGCTCGTGTCAATTAAAGCTAAATAGATTACGTATCATTGGACCAGTGACCCTTCGTAATGTCTTTTCCATACCCAATATCTAAAAATATTTTAAAATTAAATGCCGTAGAGGTAGAGGGTCTGTTTTCATTGTCGGTTCCTTTTTAAACTAAATACAATGGTTAACAACAGGACTTTCAATTGGTGGCGTGGACCAAAAAGCGTAATTCTCCACAGAGGCTTCTACAAGAAAAAATATTCGGCAAACACGAACGTCTTCGTTTTTTTATAAGAACAATTTTATAAGAACAATGAGGCTCAAAACGACCAAAAAATAAGAACAATTTGAGAACAGCTCAAAGGCTCAAGATTTTTCGAAAAAGGTATTTTTCATTTTTTTCAAGCATGTTTTACCGAGTATATATTTGTGACTAAGCTAATATAGTATCTTTTAAAACTCTATTACGTTATAGGACCTTGACTAGAAAATTTCTTGCTCAAAAAATATTTCTCCCCACCAAAATGTAAGAACAAAATAAGAACAATTTGAGGCTGAAAGTGCAAAAAAATAAGAACAGTTTGAGCCGCAACTCAAATTTACTGGTTTTTATAAAAAAAAAGAGTGTAAACTTTGTTAAAACCTTAAAACTGGCAATAGTAAAGCTCGTGATCTTTTTAGTGTAAGAATTATATTAAATTGTATTCAACTAATTTTTGTAAAGACATATAAATACATAGTAAGACGATAAATTTGTACATTTTCCTAACTCATCTAGACAATTTTTTTTAAAAAGAAACAAAACTACTGATTATTATTGCTAAGCAGCAAAAAAGGGACATTTGACTGAATCGTTTGTTTAAATTGTACGAAAAGTTAGTCGAAAAGAACTTTTCCAGTGAAAATGAAATAAAAAAATGCCCATATGATTATATACATGATTTCCGTAGTTTCTCCTTCTCCCTAAATTTGAACCCCTGATTTGTGTCCCTTGTGTCTCACTAGTATCATGTTTTTTTCTTCTAGCCCCAATTTGGAAACATGAAAAGTATTTGCAAAAAAAAATCAATGAAAAAATGCACTCCCCCCGATTTTGCTGATTACCAGGCGCGCTGCTCTTGATGAAATGCCCCGCATTTTGAAAAATTCTGAAGAAAATCTTAATTTACGGGAGGGACGGAAACCATGGTAATAGTGGCATAATATCCGTATGTTTTTTTTCATATTCAGAATCAAATGATAGTGAATTTCTTCCCGAGTGACGAAGGAGGTTCTACCATATTTGTTGGTGTCAAAATCTATATTTCCATTGATCATATCGTTGTTTTCTCCAAATGTGTCCTTCACAACACAGAAGCGGCGCTGCGACGCCTACTACACGTCTTGATAAAAACCGATATAAAAGATCTTACATCAGAGAGTAGGTGTGTCTTTAGTCAGGTGGTATGACAAGGGGTTCCAAATGAGAATGGCATTCTTCCATTCTTTGTAATAATGACGAACCAATAGGAAGAAACTCGCCCCAGCTCTCTTTGAAATGTTCTTCAGTTTCTTCATCTATATCATGTGAATCCACTGTATCTGTATCTCCGGCTTCGGTCGTTGAATATTGTGAACGGAGCATTGATGAAATCATTGATGGATCTGAAAAAAATAAGAGGGGGTTAGAAAAATGTGGAAAACCTAATTGCCGGGGGGGAACGCTGTCTATTAGAGACCAGAGAGTACTTAAATGGCAATATGGATTAAAGGAAAGAATAGCAATGAAAAACATTTTGCTGAATTTTGTACTTATGAGGAATGTACTTTACGTAGCACTTTTACAATACCATACTCAGAGGATGTCAAGGATACAGAGGATGCTCTATATTGGAAAAGTAGTAATACATGAAGTATAATGGCCCTGATGTCAGATATCAAAAGACGCGAACCTGTGAAATCAGTGAGCGTCGTTATCAAATCTTCAGCATCGATATCATCAAAATATTCATTCGTTGAATTCATTTCTTCTGTATAATTCCATAAGATTTGACAAACCAAACCAACTAGTGCCCAGTCTACGTCCACCGCATTCTTCAGCAAATCAACCAATCTAATGATATATTGAAACAGTTGAACTCCTGCAATTATGAAAGTCTACTAAAGTCACCCTAAGGGTACAATTTTTTGCGAGAACTAACTTTAGCGGTTTTTGTGATTTCTAACAAAAGACTGTTGTTCTATAACAATAAAATAAGCCCAAGTTGCGTAAAATTAAATTCCCGCAAAAATATGTACCCTTAAGATATGTAGTTCTAAATCTAATTAAAAAAAAGCTTTATCAAGTTATCTTTAAAGTAGCCTAAAAAATAAATGCATAGAATCGTAAAGCATGTAAATACATAAAAACAGAGATCTACCAAAAATAACTGACGTGTCTACAAACATCAGAGAACAAGTTGGCATTATTGGAGAAGTAAAGAAAAAGTCATTTCCAGAATTCTTCTTTGGGAACTCTCTCATGGATCAATTGGTAGACCTTTAAGTACATGCATTGGATCAGCTCTCCGACGAGGCAAGCATTCCTAAAGAAAACCTTGACACAACGATGAAGGAACAAAACAATTTGAAAGAACCGTGTCATTAACATTACAATCCGTTTGAGAAATAAGGTTCCCATAAGGTAAGAAAAACGGCTTCAAAAGGAAAAAGAGATTAAATATGTTTTTACTTTGGTATTGCTTGTGCTTCTTTGATGAGGGTTCTGGTAGTTCGGTCTACCATCATGTTGATCAATACACCGCATGCGCAGAAAACTAAATCAAGATTACTTGAATCCAACAAAACAATTATTACGTCCAATCCTATACAAAGACAATACAAAAGATACTTGTAATTTAACCGGTAGGGGTGGGAAACTTTCAAAAATTTACATAGATAATATTTAACATTATTAAAAGAATTTCGAGGAAATTTCTCCGAAGATCGGATGCAAGAAATCCGAGTAAACTAAGAAACCCGATCTATGATAAACTTAAAATATTGAAAATATCTCAGTCACTGGATCGACAAACTTCAAATTGGAGCTTTGAATTGGAGTAAATTTAAACCTAGAAAAATATAACGATATGTCTTCCAATCGATTTTACCGCGCGGGGAGAAGAAATATACATAATGAACTCACCTTTACCCCTGAGAAGGAGACGTCTGGAGTCTTCACTTTGAGTAAAATTTCCGAGAGCTCTCATAGCTTCTACTGAACATTCTTCATTTTTCGTCAATAAAATATCCAAGAAACCTATGAAAAAAGAACAAACCGTTAACTTGAACTTGATCATATCTGAATCATATCAAATACTGAAAAAATTCATTTGGGTCTAATAAAATATTTCAGGAATAATCTGGCTGATATATTTCATTAAAACAACACTTTAATTCATTTGTAACAAAATTCACTAAGTGAAAATGTGAGAGCTGTGTTTTAAATGTTGTGGCTAATTTGTTCATTTGTAGTTTGTAAAATTTGCCAAATCGTCCTATGGAATTGAATTTAACATCGCAAATATTCGAAAATTCGATTCTCATACAGTATCACTCGTGGCTTGTAGGATGAATTAGAAAACCAACTTTTTCCCATCATTATGTTTGAACCAAAAAATACACTTTTTTTCGATATCATCAAAATTAAGTGTAAATCTCATTTCCAAGCTGATTTAATTATAATGCCATAATATTTAAAAACATCATTTAATGCGTTCCGAAGTAATTACTGAAAAGCTTTTAATAGCGAGGTTACGCAAGAAGATGTTTAGGACCTTAGACGCGTATAGGTCGGCCTGTACATAATTCGTCTAAACAAAACTTGTAAACGAAAATCTATGTACTGACCGACATACACGTGTCTAACGCCCTAAATAAACTCTTGCGTAACCTAGCTAATGTTTTCTGGGATTTAAACATTGCGGCATAAATGCTTTGAAAATGCGGTGAGAAACTACCTTAAGGAAAAAAAATTTATTTATTTATTCCGCGAAAATTTATTCCCGCGAAAGATTTATTCCCTTGAGGTAATCAGTGCATCTTGAGCAGAATTTACGCAATTAGACAAAATACAAATACTTACGACCAGTGAAGTTCTCAGTGTTTTGTACAAGAATACTCTGCGAGTCGTTGAAGAAAGACATGTTGTTGACGGTTGCCGATGTATTAATGACGAGTTCTTGCGATAACCTCAACTGGTCACAACTCTCTTAAATTGTAGAAGTTGAAAGTTGAGAACTATTAGACTATTGCACAAACTACTGCATACTAAATTTTAAGTTTTGAAAATAAATTTCCTATAAGGTTTATACGATATACCCCATTCCATTTAAGAAGGGATCCCCCTCTCGCCTGAAGCAAATTAAAAAAAGTCACACTTTAACCTAGTATTTTCATCAGCAATACACAGTAAAAAAAAAAACTCATCAAGTCCCCAGAAAATGGTATTAGCGAGGTTACGCAAAGGGGCTATTTAGGACGTGAAATTTTGGACCTGTACATAACCTATTAAGAATTATACGCATAAAGATTTTGCTGGCCGGTTTATGTACAGGCCCAAGTCATACATTTGACATCTTAAATGGCCCTTGCGTAATCTCGTTATTAAACTTGAACGGGAAACCTTTGGACATCCTAACAACAGGACAAATAATGCTACCTAATAAAGCGAGGATGACTTGAATAAGCTCTTCGCTGTTTGAAAATAAGACAGCTCCTTCTTCACTTATTGATAGGTTGGCAACAACTCGTATTAGCTAAAAAGAAAGTTTTGTTAAAGGTTACCGTGTACATTGAATAGTAGGGGTCTGGAAAAACCTAGCTCCAAATCAAAAAAACCTTTGTTAAAGCCATACCAAATTACTAAAACTTTTCAATGTAATTAAAGCAATTGTATTTTATATGTATCGCCAAGAGCTGAATAAGCAAAAGAATCTTTTGGAATGAATAGAGAAAAATGTGGAGCAAGACACCATATCCGCTTTTTTCTTATGTCTGTTAAAAAATTTGAATAGATTCTTTTTATTTAAATTTTGCTTGCGTCAGCATAGACGCGCCGGCCTCAATATATCACCGTGTAATGCATTTAAATCATTTTTCTATCACAGGCTTTTAGATATGAAAATTTTCCAAATTCTAAGCCATAAACTTTCCAAACGAATAAAGTGACGAATTTTAGAGACGACAAACCTTTATAAGAACATCTTCATCTTCTTCGCATTCTTTTTCATTTTCATTTTGTGAACGATCCTGAAGTAAAAACACAAGAAAACTCAAATCATATTCGAGGACATCATTTGCTCCAAGCGTGTTAACCTTACTGAAAAGATTACGCAATGTGAATAAGCAATCCAATCTTTCTTAAAACCTTAAACCAATACTTGAGCCGTTTAGGTAGTCGTATATGTTTCCGAGGGCTATTAAAAAAATCGAGTATCACCGAAATATTTCAGACTTCAAAGAACTACGGTAAGAAACTTATCAGTGAACTTATAATAGTTGTGAACTAAGCTGTGATAATTAATACGAACAAACCTTTTTCAACTTTTTGGTATAAAAACGAATGACTTTGATCAAGTGTTTGGTGATATCATTTGAAGAGAGAACGAGACTTCGAAACTTCGGTGAATGGTTCGCCATGTTACCGAAAGCATATCCAAACCGAACAACTATTTCCTGAGATAAAGATTAATTATAAAACATTAATTAAGCACAGCGAAATTTATAGTGTGACCAATGAAAAATTACCAGCACTCTTTGATGACTTCGTTTCCACACTTTTATTACTTGCTCAGGGTTTTAAAATAAATTTTGACCAATTTTTTTGTCTTTTTGTTTTAAATCCTCCCTGAGGATATAGGATATCAATGAGGGTTTGAAATTTCCAATACCCTAGAATATCCAGGTTTAAATTTTGAAGGCCAGCAATATCCAGGAGTGTTCAAAATTTTCAGTAGGGATATCCACGGGGCTGGTGTTAAAAAAAATCGACATCCTCAACAAGGGGGAAAAGTCATCGATTTACCTGTTGATTAATATGTTTGATCAAAGTGTTCATTAACAACCCTGGATTCGATTCAATCTCCACAATGTTATTACATATACTTTCCGATATCGTCAATTTGCTGCAAAGTAAACAATTAATTTGTTGAGCATACGGAAACAAGAAGATCAATACCAATGGTGATCTTGACCTCTTTGTTTAAAACAGCGTCATGTGGTCGAAAATTTAGAAACATTTTACCTTCAAAGGATGTGAATGTTGAATTTAATAAGATAATCCAACTATAAATTTGATTTGGCTTTTATTAAAAATCTAATCTTTAAGGCCTTTAAGGACCGCACATTCACATTTCAAAACGGTCCTTAATAAATCCCCGAAACCTGAATTACCTAAATATACTAGCAATTGGCATTATCAAATCGACATCATCCAATCTTGTTTTCATTAGATCCATCAATAATTGAAGAATATCATTTCCGATAAATTGATTTGCCAGTGTGGCTGAATCAGCTAAATTGTTCAATAACAAACATGCCTGCAAATATATGCAAAAATTTAAAAAAAAAATGGTATTATAACCCATAAAATAATTTTAAACTAGAATTATAATGTGTGTACATGTTCTCGCTAAGCTTTCACTAAGCTCAGAATTATGATCACTTAAACCTGGTGAAACTTTGAAGCCAAACGTAATCGTTATCATTAAAAATTGACAAAATGTTAAGGTTATGATTTTCTTACAGAAGCGAGTGCATATTAAAACTTCCACCGAACAAAAACTAGTTCACCAGGCAGCTCTTTTACCTGGATTAGCATATGGTTACTTTCTTTGATTTGAACAGCTGTTGTGTACTAAAGAAAATAATGAGAAGTTTCTTTACATTTAATAAACTACAGTAATTCGAATTTGAAGTAAAAGCATTTATCGTCGTTGATGTAGGATGTAGAACTTTTGATAAAATTCATTCAAGAAAGCAGGTATGGTTTTCCTAATTATTCGGAATGACCTGGAGTTTTTATAAGGTTGCTTCAAGATTGGTTTATTTGGAGTACCATTAATGTTGCATTCTTTAGAAATTTAACGATCTTCTTTTGTTATGTGTTCAAAAAGCAATTTTCACAAAACAAAAAACTTGTAAAAACTTGACCCAATTATTCTTCACAGTCTTTAAAAATTGAAATGATGGCCAACTTCATAAACGAAATATAAAATGATTACTTTTTTAATTGAAAACAGCAGCAAGCATTTGACAGGTTTCAAAACCTCCATCAGTTTCATTTCTTTGGAGCATTTTGGTTGATTGGAGAGAATCCTGACAGCACCAACCAAATACACCAGGTCTGCAGTATTGTCAACTTGTTCAGGGGTGTATAAAATGTTCAGTAATGGTTCTGTAGATGAAACAATATAATTTAGTAAAGGGTGTAAAAAACAATATAATACATTGAGTAATATTTTACATTCTGGTTTTGCTAATTTGTTTAGTTTTGTAAGTCATCTGCCAAATTGAGACCATGTCGTTCTTTAGTGCAAAAGTCTCTAAAAATTGCTTGAATAAAAGAGACTAATTTTGTCTCGATGCTTCGTTCTCCATTCTCAGAGACTTTACTACGGAAAACTTCAATGGGCTCAATTTGGCAGCTCCATACCCTCTTAGGTTGAAACACGTTAATTATTTAAAAACAACGTTCTTTCAACGTCTAAATAACGTTCTGATGTTGAAACAATGTTCCGAGAACCTAAGTTTGGAAAACGTAAAACCTTCCTTAGTGAGTGGGGTTTTTTCAACACGATTAAGATTTTGTTATACGAATGAGAAATCGGGTGTACATTTTGATAACCACCACATCTACTAATCGGACAAAAACTGTTTAAATTATCTTTGGTACCATAGTGAGTAGCCTAAAAACACTAGGTGTTCCTTCTCCGCGTATTAACTCCTTTCTTTACCGCCCCGGTTTAAAAAAATCCTACTGAAACGCCAAATTTCAACTATTTAAGCCCCTAAAACTTTGATTTGTAATTGTTGATGACGACTCTCACAAAGACTAAATTTTGGGTCAGTTAAAAGAGTACTTATTGTCTTAGAAGAGCTTTGTTTAAACCTAACTAACAAACCCCTAATATTCCTCAGAAAGAAAGTTCGTTCCGCTAATCTGATTAATGTCTTTATTTGAGATTGAACATTTTTTCGACAGTTTCCGACACAGTGTTTTTTTCTCAGTCAGGTTAACTGATTGATCTTTCAGTAAAAAACTTTTGATCCATTGAGCTATTCCAGGAAAGAATAGTGCAAGAGCAGAGGATATTATTTTCCTGTCGGGGCTAATACAAAATTGGGCCATGTTCAGGGGTGAATGTGTGTGGAATAAGCTATAAAAAATAATGTGTCTCTTTTATTCAAACGGTTTTTAGAGACTTTTGTACTAGAAGAAGAACGAAATTTCACTTACCTCCAATGAATAGTCTTGAAGATGCCAACGATGTCAATGCCAAAACGAAGAAAATCAATAACAAATTATTTCTATTCATTTTTGTTGATTCTTCTAAAATTATTAAAAAAAATTTGTCTATAAAATTATCTGTTGACGAAACTCTCAGGGACTTTCAAACCTTCCCAAGCAGACAAAAGACGTCAAAACATTGAAAATACCGTTGAAACATTGTTGAAAAATGAAACTGCTGGGATCAGTCTTCCCTCCTTACGCTTTTTAAAATAACTTTATTATATTGATAATAATGATCATTTTATACAACGAATTCTTATGGACTAAAAATATTTATCAGTGTGAAATTTGTTTCCCCTTTGCCACTTGTCATTAACAGTTCTCGACACCAATTGAATCTAAAGCGATTTTAACGTACAGGAAATCAAAATGTTTGAATATCTGTCCAACTAAGTCTAAGTGTCACCAAAGGAATTTCTGATTAAAGAGCTGTCAGCCCAAACAAAACACACCGTAACATGAAATCTCTAGTGAGATTCTTGTCTCTCTTAGGCTATCTATGTTTTTTTTGTGTTTTTGTTTTTGTTACGAATTTGAACACACAAAATTGAACAAATATTAGAGTCACCCAATTTTTCTTTTGTTTGTCAACTTGTTTTGGTTGTGTTGGTGTTTTTGACGCTAAGAAAAACAACAACAAAAAGTTTTTTTCGTTACGTCAAAAAACACCGTCACGAAGATACCCCTAAACGCTAAAGCTTGGATGGATCGTAATAAATGTTTTTCATTTCTATTAGAACATAGTTTATAAGAATTTAGGAAAAGTACATCAACCTCGTACCCAGGGCTATAAATGTTTTGAAATTATAGACGACGCTTTAAAACATTGGCGACGGAGAGGCCTTTACTTTTCAGTTTTACCGTACAACCTCCAATGGTTTGCCCTAGGGTCGAAATTGAAAGTATTCATATCAGTAAAAAATCGATAATAACCATAGAATAATTACCATGAAAAGTAAAAATATCAAAAAAAACATAAAACACTCTGACTAATATAAACGTCAACACCAATAAAAATTGTGCCACATATTTGAAATCAAATCTAAAGGTCAAACATTTCTTAAACCTTATATGTAGGCCAGATTCTTTTAATTTTTCGTTGTGGTTAAATTTTATTATTTTTTTGCTTCTTGAGAACATTTCTTTTTCGTGCTAAAACCATACATAGGGGTCATCAGTTAAAAAATTACTGTTTTGAGAGGGGGTGTGTTGTTAAATTTCTAAACTGTTAGAAATAGAAAAGCAAATCAATCATCAGCTCTTCAGAGCGATTTTGTTCAAGTTATTCAGTGTATCTTTTAAACAAAAAGAAGTGATTGAAAATTAGATTCATGAAAATGTTGTGGTAGCCCGATTTTCAGTATAATTACACATAAGTAGTCTTTTCTAGAGTGTACCAAACCCGCACAGTGGTGTATTACACATAAGTAATCTCTAGACTGTACCAAACCCACACAGTGGGCCGATGTATTACACACAAATGATAGTCTTTAGACTGTACCAAACCCACACAGCGGGCCGATTTCAAATAAATGGTACCGTGTTAGGGTCGGTAACGTTTAGTATTTTTAGATGATATTCTTGTGTCGGAAATCCTTTAAAAAGTAACCTAATTACCATCAGCTACATAAGACGTAGGGTTTGGTACAGGCTAGGTAGTTCCTCAATGCTCTCTTTACTGTATGCACTATCTAAATTCTGTATAATTCATTGAAACTTTTTAAACACTAGCGGATTAAGAATTGAAAGTGGCGGAAAGAACAAAACAACAGAAATCTCTATTAACCCTCGTGGCTAAAATTTATAAAAATATTCCCCCTTTTAAAATAATATATCACCGTTACCCAGCAGACACGTGACGTTATTCTAACGTCCAAATTACGTTCTGACGTTGAAACAACGTGGTTTGGACGTTAAAATAACGTTCCGTACCTAAAGAGTACATATTCAAATAAAAACCAAAATCGATTTTAGAGTTTATAAAGATCAAGGTCTCTCTTGAGGAGAGATAGATATATACTTTTCTTAACACTTGAACGTTAAGTTGATTTATGGCTTATTTTGACGCGCCGCAAAAAACTTTGGGATAAACATTACGGGAATAAAAATAACAATTTTTGAATTCGTCACTTTTTCAATAGATAACGTTTGTTGTTTTTACAGAATTCGTCATTTTTTTCATTCGTTACTTTTTAAGAAAAGGGTCTTTTTGACTAAAAGATTTGACCCCTTGCTGTATACCAATAATAAGCCCGCCCGTGGGAGGCACTCGATAAATAATTCCTTCAAGCTTGTTTTATGTTATAGCTTTGTTATATATGATTATACGCTACCAAAAAAATATATGTTCATGTGTTATTCATGGTGTTTTTTGGTGTATTCATAATTCAGTCCGACAAAAAATTAGTCTGACATTGTTTTACCCGATAAGGTACGTCTGTGTTGTGTTGTGTTGTGTTGTGTTGTGCGTGTTTCCAGTTATTTGTTTTATCATTTCAGCCTTTTAAGACCTTTTGGCTGTGGAGCTTAGCTCTTATACTATATATTCGAGTAGCGTTCGGGTGATGTATAAAAAAAAGTTCAGCCGGCCGATTTCCGGAAACAAGAGTAATACTACTTTGGTTTTCGGCGGGCAAAAGAATTGGTTTATAAATATCGAACCGTTACAGTGAAGTGTAAAATTTACCGAAAAACCGACCCTTGCAGTGCACCTTTCGACCATTTCCCCCTCCTATAGTTTTAGCAAATAATTTGTAAATTTTCTCAAATATCCTACCCACAGTGCACCTGACTTTTCTCAGAACCTTAGAAAACCTAACCTTACTGTAAGGGCCGCACATACCGTAGGTCACGTACCTTGAGTGCTCCAGGTATTCTCGTAATGAAAGCCTTTAAATATACCAACTTTCCAAAATTATGATAAAGTTTCATTTTTCAGAATGTCAAAAGCTTAATGTTAATTATGAAAAAAAAACGAAAAGCAAAAAAAAAAACCGCAGCTCCAGTTAAACCGGGGGTTGTCAGAGGTAGATTTAGTCTTCCCATTATTTAACAAATCATCCGCCCCATCAGACACACAACATTGTTTCAACATACCAATAACGTTCTGACGCGCTTAGAAAACGTCGTTTTGACGTTAAAACAAAGTTCCGTGAATGCTGGGGTTTCCGCTGATTTCTTTTGCAATTTTGTTTGTCAATTAGGTAGGCCCCCCCAGCCGCTCCGGTTTCAAAACTGTCATGCAGATTCTTTTTAAACTCCGAAAACCAAAACATACTTTTTCTTCACAGCTCTTCCATCTCCATATTCCCCTTTAAAATCAAGCTTGTGTAGTGATTTGACTTCTTCTAAAGCAAAAGGCTAAGACCCTTAAAGATGTTCTCAATTCCGAGTTATATGATGTAAAGAAAGCGAGAAAATATTTAATAAAAAAATAAGCCATTGACCTCTTAAAAAACCAAAATGTAATCAACTTTTTCATTCTTACTTACTTTGCCTATATTTGTTGCTTACAGAAAGATTTATAGATTAAAAATCATAACTTTTTTATAGAAAGTTGCCGGCTCTCCCTTCTTCTAGTATATATATTTGAGATTCACGGAGATTCATCAAAAACTGACACTTAAGACACGCGAGCTATACTTTTTATTTACCAGATATTTGCATATTCATGACATCACCCATGTCGTAATCTTTTCAACAACAACATCCTAAAAGTCTATCTTCCATATGTATAATTCATCTGCCAAAGTGAGACCATGTCGTTCTTTAGTAGTCAACCCATCACATCACATCATAGTCATTTTTCGTTATACTTTTTTTTATTTCGACAAAACAACTTATGTTCACTCGCTTTTCAGTCAGTCTAGCACTGATTTAATTTAGTTCGTATATAAATTGATAAAAACATGTTAATTCATTTCGGGAGAAATGGTATTTTAATGTGTTTTTCGTGCGTGATGTTGTTGATGAGTTCAGAAAATCTGGTGCCTTTATATGTAGTCTTTATTGTCTCACGAGAGAATAGGGACCTTACGAAATCAGGACGGCAACACGACGACGACGGTAAAATAAAACAAAAGCCGGTATTCCCTGTATTACGTCGTTGTAGAATTCTAAACTTCTCATAATCAGGTAATTAAAGTTTTTATTGTCATGGGACATTTTGTGCAATATAATTATTTTCTACCGGGAATACCGGTTTTTGTTTAATTTTGCCGTCCTCGTAGCGTTGCCGTCTTGATTTCGTAAAGTCCCTAATCTACAGCTCTAAGAAACGTGGATATAACAAAAGAAATTGGTGACGTTGTTTAGATCTTCTGGCATTATTAACTTATGAGGTTGCAAAGCTGCCTTTGAGCTAGATGGGGTGCCCGCTCGATTCCCACCTCTTCTCGGCTGCCATCCTAAAAGTTTAAGAATCTGAACAGCAAGTGGGTGGCGTAGCAAAACTCAATAGGGTATCCAAACTACCTTTGAGCCTACTCAAGTTTTCCGTAGTAAAGTTTCTTAAACGAGTTTGGAGAACGAAGCATCGAGATAAAAATGTGTCTCTTTTATTCAAAAAATTTTTAGAGACTTTTGTACTATAAAGAACGACGTGTGGTCTCCATTGGCAGATGAATATATGTTTTTGTACAATTGATGTTTTGACGATGCCAGTGATTGAAACTCAAAACGCAAAATGCAAAAAAAGCAAAGAGAGATTTCTCATTGCAAGTGCGATTTGCATAGGACAATTTCTGATTCATCTTTTACACTCATATATCTGTAACCCACCTCAAATACCCACACCCTACAGGATATTTCAGTCTATAAAACAGCTCTAAAATAAAGGCCCATTTCTTTCGCTCCAGTGGAGAAAATGGTCATGGCAGTAGAAAAATCGTATGTTCCCTCTCATCCAGTTGTAAAACAAAGAATTGCAAATGACCCCACTAGAAAAACGTAATTATTTTACCTAACCCAGCGGGTTTGAAAGATTTGACTTACACCACCGTTGAGTTTTTGGTACCCACTTGGATCACAGAGACAGGTGTTGTAAGAGAGTAATGTTTCTATATGAAATATATTATTGAAAATATTATTATTTGGACGTTGACGCAATGGCACAGAGACAGGGGCGTTCCTTTGTATGTGTTTTAAAGATTTATTGGTTTGTAGGAGCCTATTGTAGCTGTGGCTAGAGCCAAATTTCCTCCGAACCGGAATTTGGCTTTCAAAATGAGCCTTTCATGTAAGGGACCGGCAAGGACCCAACAGCGCAACATATTTTACAAAAACGACTTTAACAGTGCATCACTTCTTCCCTAATAGTTTTTTGAGAGAATTTTCACCATAACCTTATTGAAAAGTACTGCTCGAATTATTGACGGAGAGTCTTGACTTCCAAATAAGGAATATGAGCAAAAGCAAACTCTCTCTGTCAAAATCTTTCAAGAACTTTCTGTATCCACGGGCAATAATATTTTGATTAAGATACTAAGTTTGCATTAAAATTTCTCTATTATCACTACTCTGTTATTGAAAAGAGAGAGTGGTGCCTTATATTGACAACATTATTACGGCATGTGTCGTCTAAAACCAATAAAAATATACTTTTGTCATCATGACATATAGTCGATTCGTGTTAAGACCGGAATAAATTGATTTGTCAGCTAGAATAAGTCTTATAGACGCCATCTGCCAAATTGAGACCATGTCGTTCTTTAGTACAAAAGTCTCTAAAATATTGCTTGAACAAAAGAGACTAATTTTTGTCTTGATGCTTCGTGCTCCAAACTCGTTTAAGAAACTTTGCTACGAAAAAATTCAATGGGCTCAATTTGGCAGCTCCATACCCTCCTAGCTGAATACTCAGAAAATTTCACAAAATATGAGAAACACAGAAACTGTAAATTCAGCCAAGCCACCATTTTCTCAGTCTCAGTTTCATATTTTTTGTCTACTTCCAACAAATTTTATATATAACTCCAAATATACTACAAGTTTAAATACAAACCATAAATCATAAACCACGAGCTCTGATCCCGCTCTGATTTTCCTTATTTTTTAATCGCGCATGAAAGGCTATCTTCTTTTAACTAAATCTTCTGCTTTCTATTCAACAATGGTAAAATAATTAATGGTATCCCTTTAAAAGAGAAGATTGGATATTCAATCTAATTTTACAAATCCTTAAAACTCTACAAATACTTCCGTATAAACGCCTAATACACATCCTTCATTAAAGTAATCCGGTGTCTACAAATTAAGGATTTAATGCTAATTACTGAAATAATTGGCTATCACTATATTACCATGAATGCAAATTAATTGACTTTGTAAACAGAGGCTTTTTATTCATAAATGAGAATCACATTTTAGGGTTACTTAAGCATTGGAATACATATCGAGGTATTAAAGATCTACTTAATGCTAAGATAGTAACTTACAAAGCTTTTGTGTGGTAAAGGTAAAGCGGTCCCAAAGACTGGAAGTCAAGCAAACTATACATATAAAACATAACGTCTGAAAGTCCATGCAGTAAAATCTAAATCATCATTAACGGACATTTTAAATTCAATGTGCTTATAAGATCTCCGGTACAGTATAAACAGGAAGTTGACTAAGTTATGTTGAAAGCAAATTTTTTTTAAATACCTGTAGTGATATGGGAAAACTAACTCATCCACTGCAAGGCAAAGAAAATATTTATTAAGGGGAGGATCAGTCACTTGAAACCATTAATCAAGATAAATACCTCGTACTTCTTATTATTAATTTATCTACATATGCACGTTTTTTATAAGAACATTAAAAGCCTCCTAATGTTCTTATTTTCTTGATCTCGAAGCCTTATTATGTTCTTATATACTTTTTTCTTATCAAAAAACGTGTACATAAAATTCTTTCCACCAATGCATGCTTTATTTACCTATCTAAAGCCTGGGGGGGGGGGGGGGCAGCAATCAAAACTACCGTACGTTCAGACAAAACTTTAGGGTTTCAAAACAAAACGTAAGTGGTTCCAAAAGCATCGGTTGGGTAGGAAGCCTTGGGGCCAAGGGTGATCCCTGTGTAAACGGAATCAGTAAATAGCCCTACCGTTTGATGATAATGTTCTCTTCATAGAAGTGTCTGCTCAACATAAAGTAAAAATCACTGATGAAGAAACATTCCAAAGCCACAACATCAATTGCCGAAAACTTAAAAACATGTCTATCTATCCATAGTGATCTATCCATAACACATAATTTAATAATCATATCTTTCACAGTCGTCGTCAACTTTTCGAACACAAACATATACATGTATCGTAAAACCTCAAAAATAATGAGGTTTTTATATAGTTGTGTATACCATACCTTCATAAAAATTGTAAGTATTGTAATTATCTAAAGAATTACAAAATGAAAACGTATTTTTCATACAAGCCTTTAAGTTTGGCCTTCTGGGTTGACTTTGCCCACCAGGCCAGGGTTTCCATTTTTATCGTACCCCATGTGGTTAAGTTCCAAATAAGTTCTTCTTTGGAAAATTCTTTAGAACAGCAAGTACTATTATTGATTTGAATAAAAGTGTTTAATTTAGAATCCCAATCGATATCATACTAGATTTTAAACTTATTTATACCGCTAGTTCGGGTTCTAACAAAGGATTGTTTTAAAATGATAATCTTTTTGGTAAACAGTCAACCCATAACCAACAAAAACAGTAAACAGTGAATATACCGACAGCGACCATTGATCCATGACAGCTAATGACACTAAGAGGGAAATAGCGGAATGTTTGCCTAACTTCTTATTAGTGACATGATGAAGTGTGTTTAAAGTGTTAACCAAGGTTGTTGTTCCTACCCGCCTATATTTGAATTGAGAGGGGACATTCGAATAAAGAAGCTTGTTTATAGTTTATTTAGAATTCTAAGATTCAATTCTTCAATTAAGCCTTAGCAAAATATAGAAATTGAATTCTGCTCACAAAGTTTTGTGAGGAAAAATAACAAACATTCAACTTTGAGATAATCGACCTTAACCACCCAGGGTCAAGTATATACCCATGAGACACACGTTGTTCCAACATTGTTTTAACGTCCAAATAACGCTCTCACGTTAACAACTTTATTTGGACGTTAAAACAACGTTTCGTACCTGTTGATGGGAATCACAAAATGTGAGTTGCTTCTTCTCAAATGTCCCTTCTCCTGTACCTTTTATTTGTTTGAAATCTTTTGCGTATTTCGTTGCGAGACATAGAGTCGCCCACGATTTTTTTCACTATCAAATTAAAGCAAACCACTTATTAGCATTAGCGGTTACTGCTTTTTAAATAAGATCAAAATAGACATTCAGTATTAGTCACTGGTACAAAAAATATAAGACATGATACATTGAGATTTAATGTACTGATTATAGTGGTGACATATCCTTTCTTGTGTTGTAAACAAGTAATAGTAGCGAGTACAGAAGGTTCTCAAGAAAGAATTGACCATATAGATTGTTTGGCGGGAAGCCAAAACCTATCCGTCAGAAATTTTGAGTACCTTCTGTACACGCTTTTCTTTATAAGAATAGTTTTTTTTTGGTTTCATGATGAATATTCTCAACTATTTAGTCGAAATCATCCTAAGATATTCTTAACATACTCTTACAAGTTTTTATCAGCCTCAGTCTGAATAATGCTAAATGAGAGATATAAAAACCTTTTGATTGAAAGAGAAGAAGAAATAAGCCAGCTGAATCAGCTTAAGTCTCTTTAAGATGTATATAGGAATAATTTCCCAATAAAAATTTTACCTTAAAATATTTAGGATGGTATTATTCTTAGGACATTCTTAACTTTTTGGTTAATTTCATCATGAATATTCTTATAAAGTGTATTCTTATAAAAAAAGCGCGTATCTGCCTCTGAAAAGTGTGGTTTCTTATTTTCTACCTAGCCTGTGCCAAGCTTTTTCTAACTAGCCTGCACCAAACTTGTTAGAAAAATTTCAAAGTGTAGAGAGACTAGATGTTACCAGTACAGACTACAGTCTAGTCACTGTTACTTCAGAATTTTTGTATTCCATTGAACTTTTTATATGAACTTGCTAGTGTCTTAAAAAGCAACACGTTAACAAAAATGGCTCAAAATAAAACCCTGTCTTTGTAGCGGTCCTCTGTGCCCATTGGAATTGGGTCTTTTCAATTGGGTCATAAATCTATCGTTCTTTCGTCACATTTTCATGCAGAATGTGGGCTCTTTCTTAATAGTTCTTTATGTTTTCCACTGGGGTCAGAGAGAACATCATTTTTGAGTGATCTTTAGGGCGGATCCCAGGAGTTCACAGAGACAGGGGTAAATAAAAAAGAAATTTGACGAGAGTGTTGACTTCCAAATAAGTAAGGAGCATGAACAAAAGGAGCACTTCTCCGTCAAAATATTTGAGAAGTTTCTGTATCCGACTGAAAATCTATATAATTCTATTTATTTAATAATATGTTAAATACATTTAATGATGATTTAATGAATAATACATTGTGTATACACCCCTCTGTCTACCAATACTTTTGTCAATTACAGATCTGTCTGCGTCAGTGCGTGGTTTTCCTGTTCCTTGACCTTTCATATCAAATGAAGAGACTTTCTCAGGCACCATACAAGATTTTACTAACAAATAAGAGATCTCGCTAGTAATTATATACTGTACGTCACAAGAATTGTGGTGTCTCACCTATATAACTCAATTTCATATGGTATATCAAGAAGTCTATAAAGATTTGAATAATATAGAACAATTCTTAAAAAACAAACGTTCTAATAGATGTTTCAATGCAAACTATTTAAGACTTGCACAATATTTTCGGAAAGCTTTTTTTGGCTTAATGTTACGATTTGAAACAAAAAAAATGACACACAATTAATAAGAATACCTTAAGTTTTGAATGCTCTACCTTTAATGCTTCTTTTAAGAAAACAACAACTGCCTTAAGACTTTTTAAAAAATAAAATGGCATCATTTGACAGTCAGACACTGTTAATAAGTACATCAGCTAGTGATAAACCAACGAAAAATGATGCGCTTTAATGCCTTTTAACTCATAATTGCCGACCCACAAACACATTTAAACTATAGTATGCTAAAAATTGGGATTTCTAAAAATATCAAATAATCCAAGTATATTGCATATAAGATAAGAGGATTGTCCAGAATTTTGCATCAGACTATTTGGAAAAACTGTGCTATTTGAAAAACCGTCACTCAGTAGGGCACGCAACGTTGTTTTGACGTCCAAACAATGTTAGTTTCAACGTCAGAACGTTATTTGGACATTAAAACATTGTTGGAATAATGTTGTGTGTCTGCTGGGTCAAATGGAGCGGTAAGTTCTCTTGTCTAATTTCTTTTACCATTTTATCTGGTATGCACTCCTAACGCCAGAACGTTATTTGAACGTTGAAAGAACGTTAGAGAAACTTCATGTGTCTGGTATGTACTCCTAACTCAGCACCCCATCAGGGCGGTGACTCTTGTTTTCACCAGGGACGCAGGGTTGGAATTTCATATAAGTATAAGCCTCCTATTATATCCCTGTTACACCAAATGTCGCATTTTTTGAGAATGACTCAGTAACAAGGAAAGGTTAAACTGCTCATCCCGATTTCATTGCTATTTTGAGTAAAAAATTTGAGTACCTTATCGGACAAAAGTGACGAAATTTTTTGGAGGTGACGAAAATTTTGTCCGACGAATAATTTAGTCCGACGAAAAATTAGTCCGACATTGTTTTGTCTGATAAGGTATATAGTTAGTTGCGGATGAATAAGTCTGCCAGAAAAGCTTTAATACTTCAAAGAATTAACTAATTCTAACCAAACCTCATCCACAAGTGAATATCTATTATACCTCATCGGACAAATAAACTGTCGAATAATTTTTATCGTCGGACAAAATGTTCGTCACTTTTGTGTGTCCACTGAGGTAAATAAAAAGACTCTTGCTGATTTAATGAAAATTACTAAAGCAGACTACAAGTTTTTCACATTTATCAAGTTCAACCGTGACTCAACTTGTCAATCCATCAAAAAATTATGAAAATATGATGTGATGGTCCAAAAGTGAAATTAATAAGAAGTGTCCTACTTAAAACTGATGACATAATATTGAAACGTCAAAAAAACATCAAGTGAAATCTTCATAAAGTCGTTAAAACCACTGTTCTGTAATAGTTTTTAAGAAGTAATAAGTCGAAAATTTTGATGGAATTAAACAGTAAATATATTTTCAGATAAGGAAGTATAATTTTCTCACATCAGTGATATTTCCCAGCAGACAAACAACGTTGTTTCAACATCTTTTCAACGTTAAAACATTGTAAAGACGTTGAAACAACGTTAAAAAACGTCTTGCAAGTAGGCGTCTGGGTTAAAGATGAGAGGGGGGGGGAGGAACTAAGGCAAAAAAGGGTACGGGGATGTGCCGCTGGATAGGCATATTCGTTAACTTAGTACCCCATCTGGACCAAATTTTTACTCCCGTGTTTGTTTATTTAGAGCTCTTCCGGCGGCAAAAAAATTTAATTAAGAACAAAAAAATTAATTTTCGTTGTAATTTTAAAAAGGTTTTTAATACCGAGTGTGAATCACCTAAAAAAGTTTTTGACGGATCTTTATTTTTTGTTCAAATCTGTTACCCTCAAATACCCAGTAGATACAAGACGTTGCTTCAACGTTAAAATATTGCAAAGACTGTGAAACAACATTAGGAAGACGTCTTGTGTCTGGCTGGGTATCTGGATACAAGGTAATCAAACTTGTCAAGTGTTTCTGTCTGCTTTTTTCAAAAATATATTTAGATAATAAAAAATCTGTACTCGATGATAAATCCAAAATGTCATTTTTGTCTAGCTTAACTATAGAATTTTCACATGATCGAAGTGAGATATAAATGCCTGATAAGAAAGTGATTCATCACCACAATAAACTAATTTTTACATTTTTTCGAGCTGGCTATAAAAAATATTTGGCAAAAATCTTGAAAAAGTGATCCTGAATGAGATTCAAAATTCTCCCTACGACAGTTTGAAGGAGGAATGTTCTATTTTAATGTCTTTTTTTTGCGATCCTACCAGGGAATCACGAAGTTGAAAAAGGTGGAAAAAGGTACCCTGACCAGCGGCACACCTCCTTACTTTTTGCCTAATAACCCCCGGGCGCGGGTCAGGCGCGTAGACAGGGATGGCGCAAAATATGTGTTGGAGAGCATATTTTTTACGATGCATTAATTATATATTTACATTTTCAAT
>JAUJPO010127656.1:0-21110 GCA_032270745.1 Tiaropsis multicirrata | reverse complement strand
CTCAATTTAAGTTAAGGTATATAATAAATCATATATTCAATAGGCATAACTATTAGTTATTGGATTTATTAAACCTCTGTGATTTAATATCATACCACCTCGCTTTAATAAATCATCTCGATAACCAATGCTAGCCTATTGAATATCTGCTTATTATAATTAATCTGTACATAATCAAGAATGAAATAATGTTCTTATTTCTATACTCTTGATTCTCCAAAGCCTCCAAATGTTCTTAACATGTTCTTATAAAAATTACGTGTAAATCCAAAATCTCACCCTGATGAATATCAGAAAAATATATATAGATATAAAATATTATAGAAAGTAAATATCCTTATAGATAAACATGTAGATGGGAATTTAGTATTTTCTTGTTTATCATAAAAATCATAAAAGGCTGGAATAAGAAAGTATATTGATTCATTTCAAATTTACAAAGCTACTTTGAAGTGTGTATTTTGAATACACTCTTTTTATAAGAAAAAGTAAATTTTCAGCAAATCTCAGAACTTTGATCCACATTTTCCCATGCTCAAATTTTGGGTTCTTCATTATAGTTTTTGGTAAAATTTACCACCAAATCTGAAGCTTGATGTTCTTATAAAATTGTCCTAATAAAAAAAGAGTGTAATCTGCTCTCTGTTTTTCCACTAGAAGGTTATAATGTTATTCCCATGAATGTTTTGTTTTTTCGTTTTAGTTTATAAAACATTAAAAAAAAAAAAATAATAGAACATTGTTGTGGAGCAAGATGAATTTTTTGGCTGGAGGAGCTGCGAATAGTGCCGAAGAACAAATTCAAGGTTAGTGAACATTTTATATTTGAAATGCTTGAAAACTATCCTGGATATACTATAAAGTGTCATTTTTTTCCCAGTTTGACTCGATCTCCCAATATTTTACCTGGCATTTCTTTCTATGATTATATCCAAGAAGCAAATCTCCCATAAAAATGATGAGAGGTCAAACAGTTATGTTTTTATGAGGTTGGAAGTTTTCTATTGTTCTCAAAAGTAATTTCTATTGTTCTATTGTCCTTTTATAGGCGGTTTCCAACCCCACTGCCCACTAAGACATTAGCGGGGTTACGTTAAGCGAAGGAGGACGGCAAATAGCGACCCGCGACCGCAAAATCTAGGACGCTCGATTGGCTGTTTGAACGTTCTCGTTCACATCTCACCATCGTCCTCTGATTTATCTCGCTTAAACGTAACCTCGCTTTTCTTTTAACAGAGACGTTAGCTTTATATGTTGGCAAATTCGTCTACTCTTTCTTTCAAAGAAAGTCCCCTAATCCTTCGCAAATCGCTTAACGACAGATAATATTATACTGTCTTGTGTTCAAAGAAAACCTTCATCATGTTTTTCTTTCTATGATATTATATCCGAGAAACTAGTCTCCCATAAAAAAATGAAAGGTCAAACAGTTATGTTTTTATAGGAGATTTAGTTTATAAAAGGCTACCCAGCTAGTTTTTTCAAACTTTACAAGTACACTTGTTTTTTACCAGACTTAAATTGTGGAGTAGTGCTTTTTTTATGATTTTTCTTTTTTGGAAAGCAGATTTAGTTTAGGATACACGGTAGCACAATCGCCAGCTGTTTTCCAACTTTTTAAAGTACAGCTACTTGTTTTTTACCAAACTTAAATTGTGGAGTTGTGTGATTTTTTTTTTGGAAATGATTTTTTGGTACATGAAGGAGAACAGGAAACTCCAAGGACCTGACACTTTACCAGCCCCACCGAAGGGATCAAGTAACTAAATTTTTGCAGTGTTTGCCCGAAGAGGTTTTCCATCTGAATTATTTAAAATGAATGATGACATTTTTCTCATAATTGTAATTCTTTTAAGAGGATTTTGCTTTGTTGGAAAAAAGTTTTCTTTTACATTTTTTTACTTGGTATTCAAGAACTTGAAAAAAAACTCTATGAAATTTCAACAAACCTATTTCACTACAAAACTATTCGTTACCTCACTCAACTCAAACTCAAAGAATAAATCTTTTGTTTGATTTGTGCTTTTAACCTTTCAAGTGGGAAGCATTTTAAAATGATAGTTTTACCGTAACATAGCTTCTCTCTATAGCTGGACACAACCTTAGTTTAAGTCATATAAACTGAATTTAAAAGAAAAAGCATATTCAGAGAGCTTTCTAAACGGTACCGAGATGTTTTTCTACAGTATCTTTCGTGCTACAGCCAATAAAGCATCTGAAAGTGTAGTGCACGGGCTCTCATACTTTCAAATCAGTTTAAAGATTTGAAGTGTACGGGCTCTCATCAACAAAATCTGTTGCTTTTTTAGATACAGAGCATGTTTTTGTCATTGTGTCACAGTTAGTACCCCCCTCCTTTCATAAGGGGGATGACACCTTCCTAAAAAGAGGGGTGGCAAATTTTCCAGTGGAAGGGGGGGGGGGTAGTAAGAAAGTGGGGTTCAGTTAGGAAGGGGGGGGGGGGTCGACATATTTTTGGTCAGAAAACGACTTTCTTTCTCAAACTTGAAAAAATGCACTCACAACTTGCAAGAATCAGTAAGAATCTGAAGAAAATTGGTTTTATTTCTATGCACCTCTAAGCGATTCAATGATTGTAAATGGTATTTTTTCCAGGGGCTATTGCAAAATAACCATTTTTCATAGTACAAAAGTTTAACAGATGGAGGATGGATCAATTCTAAGAAGGGGAGGGATAGCAAGAAAGGGGGAATCATTTAAGAAGGGGGGATAAGATCCCTTTCCGAACTATGTTTTGTTTATCTCTTATACTGTCGTTGTAGGTATCGTTGATCGCTTGTCAACTGGTGGCCAAAACCAAACAAGAATAGGCTGCCGTAAATGTGGTTTTGGTATGTGTTCTGATATTCTTTAATTTTAACTGCAATTAAGTAAACACGAGAACAGATCAATTATAGTTTTTTAATTTTTATTTTCGATATCTCGCAATTTTCTCTTCGAGTGGGTTATATTTGCGAGGGGTTGTGCGAATATTGGTAAAGCAAAAGTATAACAGAAATGTTTAAGAGAAAAATTGGTATTGACATCCGGGAGTTTCTTGATGAAAAAACTTAGTGCTGAAACGCAGAGTTTATGAAAGATCTAAGTGTATTTCAGGTAATGCATTTTGTAAAAAAAACACGAAGGCGAAGTTTTGAAAAATCGATTTAATCCGGAGAATTATTAAAATTCTAATACCTTTTTCTTTGATATCGTTTTCAGCTGGTCACTTGACCTTCCAATGTTTCAACACTGAGGAGACTTCAGCACCTGTTGACGAAGTTGAGAGCACCACATCTGATTCTGAAGGCGAGATACAACAATTGGAGGCTCAATTGAGGGAGAAACGAAGGCAGGAAGAATGTAAGTAAAGAGCTATATGCTACATCAAAGATAGTGCTCTTTGAAAAATACTGAATACTGAGCACGATGTTGAAAAAGAAAGAGAAGGGAGAGAGTTGGTTTAAAGGCTATGATAAAAATGACTTTCTCTGTTGGCTGAAAGCCAAATATTTAAAAATATGTGACTGAATTTAGCTGCTTTTTTGTTGCTAAAACGAAATAGAGTCTCTACAACATAGAGATAGTGAATTTTTTCTTTTTTTGCCTCCGTCTACAGAAGCCTAAAGGTAACTAACTTTTTGATGACAAGTAATTTTGAACTTAAAATGCTTTAAAACAGCAAAAAAACCTTAAAAAGGTATTATTGCCCAAAGTTTTGATGGTGTATATAAAATATTTGATTTTGGTGGGAACTCAATTTGGAGGACTTTTCTTGACAAATCTCTAATGGCAGATTTGTCAAAATTAGTTACCCTAAGACAAGAGTCATAGATACCGCAGAATATATTTTTGCACTTCCATTATTTGTTTGTAGTGAAACGAAAAAAGAAAAAGGAAAAGAAGAAAAAGAAAGAGAAGAAAAGGTTCGCATTGTACATTACCTTGTTTATATACACAGATCCAATATCTACGGAAAATTCTCAAACGTTCAAAACAATGTCAGACTGATTATTCATAGGATATAATGTTCGTCACTTTTGTCCGACAGGTAGTCATTTCCGTAGAGGGTCAAACTCAAAGAATTTTTTCAATCTAAGTGTGGGTAAGTAAGCAGTGCGGGTGAAACTTTGTGGAAGAATTTGAGGCTGCAACAGAAAAATGAATTTTCTACACTTCTCCGCAGCAGCGACTACTTCACGGGCGAATACCGACGAATGATCAACGGGAGGTATTATCCTCTGGTACAGAATGCATACGTCATATAGGTGCATAATAATTAATATCTTTGGGAATTTCTTTTGCGAATCAATAATAATTTTGTTTTTATTTCTTCCAGGAAAAGGAAATATTCAGACAGTGACTCTGAAGACGACGGCAGAAGATCTGATCGTTCTGGTAAGATGACAACACATTCGATCGAATTCAATTCTCCGTACTCTCAGCTCAGCTCAGTTGCCGAATCAAAGCCATCCATATTCCCACTGTTGAGGATATCCGTGCCGAAAATTTCGAACCCCCTGGATATCCTAGGATATTGAAAGTTTTGAACCCCCACCCCTGGATATCCTATATTCTGAACAGGGGGTACAGATTTTTCCTGGGAAAGCCTACTATTGATCACTTTTTTCCATTTTTTTAGATGAGAGAAGAAAGAGACGAAGAAGCAAAGATGAAAAAGACAGGTATAACTTCAATAAACAACACAATCATAAGGTTTTACACTTAAAAATACAGAAAATCGACTGTGCAAAGACTGCAAAGACTGCCCTTCTTTATTTATCCCTGCTCAATGCTTTTGAAAGTGGTCTATTGGCATATGGTAGCAATAGCTGACTTTATTTACTTATCAACCTTGAATGTAGGATCACTTTGACCTTTTGACAGTGATGGCACCTTGTCGTTTTTTAAAGGGGAAAATGCTATTTTAGTCTTCATTTTGATAGAATTTGAGAACGAGCTCAAGTAGATTTATCCTCGGAACATTACTTTACAAAAAAGAAAGGGTCGGTCCATGAGCTTAAGTTTGTTGCCCCACACATATATATGTATATCTCTTAACAGATGTGCATTATTTATCACTCTTCTTATATAGCCTGTATGATCTTATAATCATTTTCAATTTGAACATTAATTTTCCAGGAAGCGGGATAAGAAAGAGAAAAAGAAGAAACGCAGTCGGTATTCTTCTTCATCTTCGACCGATTGATTTGTCGTCAACATTAAAAGGTACGGGCCGCCACGTCAGCATTAAAAGTTACAGGTCGTGACATCAACGTTCCTTGTAAAAGTTATCTGCACCGTCACCTCAATGGAATGGAATGAATGGGCCACAGCGAAAGATAAAAAATCAAGTTTTATTAGAACTCAATAACTTGACATCTAGACGTTACCTGAAAATGAATTAGAGAACCCAACTGAAATTCACCACGCATTGCTTTTATAGCCCAGTCATAGATACCTGCTTTCGACAGTAACAACGCTTGCACAATGCTTCCTTATCCCTGGAAAACACAGTCTGGCCGCCTTATGGAACTTTCAACTTGATTTCGAGAAAATGGAGAATTGAAATTATCAATCGGTAGTATAATAATTAACTGGAATCGTTGGGAATGTATAATGCTGAATCGTGGGAATTGTAATGGCAATTGAGTGCAAAAGTCAGTTAAATCATTAAAATAAAACAGGATGAAAATGCCTATGCGACGAAAGCCGTTAATACCAATCTGGAAGAGTAACTCTTTTCGTCATGATGACAAAATTTTAATTACTTTTTACGTAACAATTTTTACACCCGATATGTACATAATTTGCTTATATTTTTATCTCATATAGACTTTATATACCTTACTGACCCTTTTTACGTCAGGCTTTTTTAAAGGCGTTTTTTTCGTAAAAAGGGCTGCAAGTATATAGCGTGTCGAAGAGTGGCGCTATTTTTGACAGATTTTTCCTTTTCCGGTTTTCATTAGGATTATTACAAGAGTGGCGTTACCCACTTTTCAGGTCCATTCGTGAAATTTAATAGAAATTTCTCAAACCACCCACTCTAAAAATGCAAAAGAAATTTTTCAATTTTTTGCGATGGCAATAAATTTAATCTCACTAAAAATTATTATTTCACGATCTAAGATTCCTTTAGTGACATGTATAATTTTCTTTCAACCGATGACCTTCACTTTGTTTATTGGTATAATATGATGCTGCGTAGATTGTTGTTTGTACCAGAAGTTTTGGAGCTGCCAAATTGAACCCTCTCTTTTATTCAAGCAATTTTTAGAGACTTTTGTACTAGGCATTTCTCTACGGAAAATCCTCAATTTTATTCCCGTAGAGGGTGTGTACCCAACTTTCAATATAGTTTAACTAACCACAAACGTGTGATACATTCTGTGAGTAAACCATTCTTTGCCACGGTATGACGTCACAATTGGGGAAAACAGAACACTTACTAAAGATAAATTATGTGTAATCAGTAAACAAAATCTTTTAGTGAGTTAAACCATAGTGTTTGTTTTCCCCCTCGCAATTTTTAAATCTTATTGGTTGAAAAGTATATCACATGATTTTATGTGGCAAAGAATCCATTGAGTAACATACAGGCGACTTGTTTTATTTTTTAGTAAAAGTAAAATTGAACTGAAAAAAATGGTTGATTCAATATGTTGTGTGATTGCTGACAAGAAGAACGTCAAAGCCATAAAGTAAGTATATTGACTGGAAAGGATTTTGTCTGTATGTTTTAAGCCTAATATTTACCTATTGGTACTTGTGATACAGTATAGTAGTTCTTTATAGTGTTCCCTATCTGCCTTATCGGAAAAAAAAATGTCGGACAAAAGTGACGAAAATTTTGTCCGACGAATAATTTAGTCAGACGAAAAAAAAGTCCACAAAAAAAAGTTTTTTAGGCTAAATTTTGCATTTTTTTGGACAAAAGTGACGAAAATATTTGTGGGTGACCAAAATTATGTAGGACGAATAATTTAGTACGATAAGGTATAAGTAGGCTTTTAGTGTTTCCTATGTAACTATCGTAGAATAGGACCCATACTCCTTCTACCTCTTTTTCGCTCTCTCCTTACTCTTTGCAGCCATGAACTAACAGTCTAGATCTGAATAAAAATGTGGATCATATCTGTTGTTTTCTTCATGCCTGCATATAAAGGATTTGAATACATCCTTTTCTATATAAAATTCTGCTTCCGTCAGCATGGATATGTCGGCCTCATACAACTCATTTACAGTACAATCAAATAATAATGTCTTTTTATTTTCTTTTGCGCCAACCTGGTTTCTACATATTAAATTGACTGTTTTTTAGTGATTATCCTTTGGCCACCCTAAAAAAACGTTTGTTTCCGATCCGCGACCGGGTGAAATTCTTTTTACGAGTCACCTGCCTGGCCGGCTTTTTCTTTAATTTTTTTTATTATGACGATATTATGTATCATTTGATTTTCGCGATTCCTGATTATATATAAATGTTCGAAAATAAGCTTCAAAAAAACTTTAAAACCAATTCTATTGGTTTTAAAGTCAATAATAAGGGAATTTGAGGCTTCAACATTGTCGAAAGAAAAATTTAAATGACTCGACTTTTGCAAAAAGAATTCTCGGCCGCCCGGGTGAGGAAATTTTGCCCACCCGCGGACCGGAAACAATCAATTTTTAGTGATTTTCCTTTTTAAAAAGACTACTTAAGACTAGGTTACCAAGAATTCTTTATTTTCATTTCTAGGCAAGACTTAGAACATCGAAACTTACTCCATACCAAATACCGTATCACAAAATTAGATCAAGAGCTATGTGCTCTCCCTGTCTCATTCGAACACTGCACCAACTCTAAAGAAAATAACCTACAAACCGATCTCTTATCCTTCAAAGAACAACAGACGGTCAAATATATGGACGCGGACAAATTGCTTCAAAGTAAGGTTATCGCTCCTCGAGACGATGTTATTCAAAGACTTGACGGTTATTTGAAGTCGAAAACTGAGATTAATGAAACAGAAGCTAGTGGTATATTAGCCCAAGTACCGCATAAGTGGGAAATTCACGGTGATCTGTTGCTGATGCCAAAAGATTCGTTACGAAACGCATTCTGGGAGAAACAGGATGAAGATTTATGGGAAATTTTTGCGAATGTTTTGAAAGTAAAACGAGTTGCCGTCATGTCTCGAGTCCAGGACAACACCATCAGGACGCCTCAAGTCGCCCTGAAATTAGGGGCGGACGGTTGGGTTAGACACGTGGACAATGGCATAATTTATGCGTATGACGTCACAAAATGTATGTTTTCGAAAGGCAACATCACAGAGAAAATGAGGATCGCGCGGCTTGACTGTCGAGAAGAAATAGTTGTCGATCTGTTTGCAGGTATCTTCTTATTTTTTTGCTTTGTTTGCATGAATTCGTAAAGGTTTTGGAGACTACCTCTGTCTCGATGCTTCGTTCTTCAAACTCGTTAAAGAGCCTTGACTATAAAAAACTTGAGTGGCAGTCTCAGATTGGCAGGTCCGCAACCAACCTCTCTTTTTACAATCATGATTTTCTAATAATTTCCAGGAATTGGATATTTCACACTTCCATATTTGGTGAAAGCAAAGGCCAAGATTCTATACGCATGCGAACTCAATCCTCACGCATGCGCAGCTCTCAAAAAGAACATGTGTTTGAACCACGTGATTGAAAGTCGGTACCAGATCCTTCAAGGCGACAATCGAGAAGTGAGTAGTGAAGCATGACGTTTTTTCAATGTTCTTTCAGCGTTCAAATGAAATTCTGACGTGGTTAGAACAACGCTGTTTTGACGTTAAAACAACATTCTATTCCTGCTGAGAAGAAGGATAAAAATTACTTTTTAAAAAAGAAGAAACATTTTGAGTGAAAAATCGAGGTATCAACTTTTTGCAAAAATCCGAATAAAGTATCTCTTTTCCCCGATTACTTCAACCATATGATGGCTGCACGTTATCAAATTTCGAATTTGCTTTTGACACAATTTCATGCTTTAAAGCCAATTTGATGGGTTATAAGACTAAATGCTGAGTCAGCAGTTCAAAACAAGAACGTTCAATTCGTACATCGAACTCGTTGATGTTTCTTGACTCAGAACACAGACCTTTAATTTCGGAATCATACCATTGCAAAAAGAAACTCAATTCTAACTATAAAAAAATCGACTGACGTGTAACGTGCATTATTGTATTTTGTTGATTGGTTTTAAAAACTGCAATTTGCAACCTCAGCAGATTTTGACAACTCAGTTGTCTTTTAAACTGTTAAATTGATTTTAATAATACTTTCTTTTTGCATTTTCCAGGTTTGCCCAAAGAACATTGCAGATCGTGTGAATCTCGGTCTCATTCCAACGTCTTCACTTTCGTGGGCGACTGCCTGCCGCGCCCTAAACCAAAAGAAGGGCGGCTGGTTACACATCCATGAAAATGTGGATAGTGGTGCAAATGCAATGATTGATTCCATGGATGTATTAAACGAAGCGAAAGAATCTAAATTTTCGAAAGATGTTGATGTGGTGACGAAACTCGAGTGCTCTGAATCAGCTGGTAATGAAATTTCTGAAAATACTGGTAAAGGCATTCTAGAGCTATCTGAAGTTGCTGCTAGAACCACTGCAGAGCTTCTTGATACCTCCACCAATAATGATAAACTTACTGTTGCTTACAATCTTGCTGTTGCTGGAACAACGAATTTGAATGAACATCTGCAACAGACTACAACGACCTGTAATAGTAATAGTGAAGAAAATATTTTCCTCGACGAACGAATCAATAATGAAAGTGATGCCGAGAATTTAGTTCGAAATATTTACAAAGGGAGCCTCTCCAATCGCAAATGCCAAGTGTGGCAATCTTTTACAAATCAAATGTTATCGACACTGAAAACTCATTTGCCGCCATCATGGATACTATCATTACGTCATATAGAATTTGTTAAATCGTACGCGCCCCACGTTGATCATCTGGTCTTTGATGTGGAATGTCGACCAATGAGTTATTAGAATGGGTTACCATTTTTGATCATGTGAGTTTACTGTCATTGTGGATTTTGAAATGTCGACCAATGAGTGATTTAACATGACCTACCAATTTTGATCACGTGAGTTTACTGTCATTATGGATTTGAAATAGACGAAATTATTGGTCGGACAAAAATTTATTCGCTTTTGTCCGAAAAGGTATACCTGTCCGATATACCTGAAAAATCGCGAAATTTAATACACGAGAAATTATGTACACTTAAGGTAGTATACGCATGGTATGCTTTTAATATAAAATCATCTCACTTATACATTTTCATGACAGTCACGCCTAGCTTCATGCGTGAAAACACTACGAAAACACCCGAGTACAAGAATACCGCCCTCCATGCAAACATACTAAAGAAAAGCCAAGCGTGTATGATCACCTCGGTGGTATGATAAACTAAAAAATAAAATCCAAAAAGATTCTTTCTATTTCCCAAAACCCTGTTTTTTGAGGCAAAATTAGGGAGGAGTTTGCGAATAGATAAGATTCTTAGCATAGTTTCGTTTCATCTTTGTGAAAATCTATTGATTTATAAATAATATTGAAAAAAAGTTTCATAGATTCTTACATAGTTCTTACATACCCAAGACACAAGACGTTTTTCAAGGTGAGTTTTAGGGAATTTTCGATTCGCCTCTAATTTAGTGCGGAAATGGTCAAAATTACCTCAAAATATAGTGCTGATCGAGTTGATACACGTGAAAGTAAGAAATCTTCGCTTTCATTTTCAACAACATGCATAAAGCTAAACGTTTTGCAAAGAAAAATGGGGATCATTCAAAAATGGTAATTAACATCTTTTCAACTTGAAAACGGTTACCAAAACGTTTGTTTATATTTTCCATTCCTTGAAAAAAGGTTATTCCACAGTATCAAATATCCTTGATAAGGCCGGTTATATTTGTCCTTGAATAATTATGTGATTATTTATAAAATGTATAACGTATAAAATGGTCATCTTCTGCAGTTCATCTTCATGTTTTAACATTGCAAAGACGTTGCAAAGACGTCTCATGTCTGATAGGTGGAGATGTAGCTAAAGGTGGTCACCCAACAAACACACAACGTTATTTCAACATTGTTTGGACGTTCAAATGACGTTCTAATGTCGAAATGACGTTGTTTGGATACGTTAAAACATCGTTCCATGCTTGTTGGGATATCAGTCTACTCGTCTGTTTTTGTGTCAATCTGAGATGTAAAAGCCTTGTTTTTCTCAATTACATTAATGGCAAGATCCTTTAGATTATCTTTCGGTGCTTTTGTTTGATTCTTGCGCTCGTGTCTTTTCTTGTGACCGCCTTTGCGCCCATGTCTTTTCTTGTGACCGCCTTTACGTCCTTTTCGCCCTTGACGATGATTCATATTGTGTCTTTTTCTTTCACGCCCTTTTTGTCCGTTAGGTCGGTTCTTCTTTTTTCCGTGTCGATTTATTTTAACTCTCAAATGCTGTTAAAACGAAGTTGAGAAAAATAGAGAGTTTGTACTGACTAACGTCAGTTTGGCTGATCCTGACCACCCCTTTCTAATCCTGACACCCCTCTAAAACAAACAATTTATCCAAATTTAGATGTATTTTATTAAGATTAGTTCTTGTTCATATTATGTAATTAAAATAAAAAGGTAATGACAATACTTTCTGTAAATTAAAGGAGGTCAAGATTACATATAGGGTGATCAGGATTAGCCAACCCGACGGTATCGCATCAGAAAATATTGTTGCTGGGCGGAAAATTTGGAACAATTGAATTTCACAGAAATTTAATTGGGCGGATGACAAAAAATTTAATTAATTTTGGCGGGAATTTTATAAGACGGATTTTTGACAAAACCGCCAAATCTGCAGATACAGATATATTACAGTAATACTATATTATTCTCAACTCCAGTTTTCTCAACTTCAGTTGAGCTAGAATCTCACAATTGTCTTTATGTCTGTAAACTTTGGGGCAGCCTGGAGGCTTCAAAAATGGTCGGATTTGGCTGAAATTTTGCACACTTGTTCCTTGGGTGAATACCTGGGGGTGTTTCTTTCATTTTTTTCATTTTAATTTTTGAGGCCTGGGGACGAGCTTTTGCACCTAAAACAAAGTTAGAATATTTTTAGCCGATTAGACGATCAGAACCCTCAGATTTTGTTGATTAAACTGAGCTATCAAAATTCTGAAGTTGAGCCCAGTGTGCGATGCGCACGACAACATTCAACACACAGAAAAGTTGCTTTATACCTTTGGTCCAACAAATTGGAGTCCTGTCTTGTCATCCGTTTTTTGTGTCTTGTGATCATGTCCTGTTGTATCATCAACCTCGTTTCTATGATGGTGGTTGTCAAGGGAACCATGGAGATTTAGTTTTCGTGGCAATTTTCGGTTTGAGATGTGTCCTAGAAAAATGTTTTAAGAATGATTATTTGTTTGGAACGCTTTATCCGGATTAGCTTTAACGAGATAAACTTTCTTAAGGTCCCAATGGTTTAATGTTGGACTAAAGGTTCCTAGATTTTTAGAAATGTGCTTTCCTTCAAGGTTGATGTAAATAAGGTCAGCCATTGCTACCACATGCCAACAGAACCACTTTCAAAAGCATTGAGCAGGGTTAACTAAGAAGGGGAGTTACCTTAAAGGTTCTAGTTTTCGTGCGTACTAATTTTCGCGCAGAGGCCAAAAAATACGCAAAATTTGATACCGAAATTATGCGCAGTCAGAGAGTGCGCGAAAATTAATAACATGTTTTTTTGTTTTTGGAAAGTGGCATTTATATTTAAAAATGTCTTCATTTTTATTTTTATGCCTAGAAAAAAATATATAGGAGGCTTTATTGTGCGCGAAAATTATTACCGATAATTTGAAGACGAATTGGCTGGTGTGCGAAAATTAATATGCGCGTAAATCAGCACCATTAAGGTAAAATTTGTTTATGGTGATTTTCTGCCATTTTAGAAATGCCTAAAACCTTTTATGACCGACGTTTTGGTAAAATGCGCAAGTAATGGAAACTCTAGGTTTGAGTTTTAGAGGATTTGACTGAGTCTTTTTAATAGTCTTAGCCTAACTTACCGTGTCTTTGGTTAATAGCATCATGAGCATTGGTCAAACGCACTTCAATTAAAAATACCACAAGACATAGTAGCAGGCTCAACCTGACCCACCACATTTTATTTCGAAAAATTCGAGCCAAAGTTATTTTTCCTTTGGTGAAATTCAAGCCAAAGTTTAATGCCAAATGTTGCAGTTCTATATGTTGTTTAAAAATCTTCTTTTCTCTTAAAATCTCTTTTTTCCATTTTTCCTTCTCAATTTAAGTGAATCCCATTTAATCCGGTTGACTAGTACTCAAACCTCTTAAACTGATACAAAAACAACCATCATTATATAACCTTCTTATTTCTATTTTTTGTTTTAAAAGGCATGACCGGGTCTCATTTTTTACACTCTTTTTTTTCGTAAGAACCAGTAAACTTTGGCCGATGCAGATCCACATATTCTCAATTTTCCCAGCCTCAAATATATGCCTCAAATGCTTCCCTTGCCTTCTAATTTTTTCATTAGGAAGATTTCCAATTCTTCATAGTTTTTGGTAAAATTTACCACCAAATCTGAGGCTCGATGTTCTTAAACAATTGTTCTTATAAAAGAAAAGTGTGGACATTTCCTATTTCTGCTTGTTTTGTTTTGTTTCTATTATAACAGCGAAAAATTTTGACACGGGTGCTATATCTGGTATCAGTAATCCGAATTTCCCGGTTCAGAAACGTTCCAATTATTTACCGGAACTGGTTGTATAATTATCTGTGCGGCAGCGATTGTGTTTTTTTTTTGTTCTTGATGCGCTTTTGTTTTTATTGTTTTTAACGTTTTTCTCTTTAACCTGACTTGATCCCAGATGTCATCTAATTCTAGTGTGACTTGTTCGTGAAGTCGGTTAAAGTTGGAATGAAAGTGTCAAAGTCAAAAACATGCAAATATCAGGGTTGGGGTCCAGCAAAATAGCCCGAGCGTGCTTTTTCAATGCTCCCTTAAGGCACGGGGACACGGCAACATTTTTCGTGCGATTGCAACAAAAATAAATTGCTGCAATTGCACGAAAATTTTACATCGTGTGGTATAGGCCTAGCACACGAAACAAAATAAAATAAAATGAAATCAAAGTAACTCTACCATTTTGAACTCCATGTCTTGCGTGTTAAAAATGAAAAGATTATGTCATAATTGATTTTGAGGTGTATAAACGACTTTGATTGGTTAAAATTAAACAAAATGTTGCAAAAAATCCTCTCAAGGTGTGGGGACACGAAAGTTTTTATATGATTTAGTTTGTACCATGGAATTTCTGCTGCCGCAACAAAAATAAATATCATAAATCGGTTTGATATTTTTTTGTTGTTGCAGCAACAAAAAAAAACATTTAGCAAAAAAATATTAAATCAGGGAAATTACATATGGGGACACGATGGAACATTTCAATGCGATTGCAATAAAATACACTTTTTGTTTTAATCGCATGAAAAATGTTGCCGTGTCCCCTGAGCTTTATGGATAAATTTGCGAATGAATTTGCGATTCTTTGTATATAATTTCTTCGTGAAAATCTATTCACACATTATAAGTAACTTAAAAGAAAAAGTTTCAAGGGGATCTTGTGTTGTGTTTATATCGTTCTTATGGTGCCTGAGCTTCCTTGTCTGTTTTTGTGTCAATCTGAGATGTAAAAGGTTTCCTATTCTGAAGCAAATGTAATGCATGTTTCTTGAGTAATTTACTGAGTGGTTTCGCTTGGTTCTTCTTCTGCTCATTTCCTTTCTTGTGACCGCCATTACGCCCATGGCTGTTTTTGTGACCGCCTTCTTTACGCCCGTGCCTTTTTTTGTGACCGCCATTGCCATTGCGTCCATGTCTTTTACTCCCTTTTCGCCCGTGGTGTCTTCGCCCGTGTCGAAGATTGTTGTGTCTATTTTGTTTACGCCCATGGCGTTGGCGTAACCCTTTACGCCCGTGACGTCTTTGTCCTTTTCGTCCGATAGGTCGGTTTTCCCTTCTTCCGTGTCGATTGATTTTAGCTCTTGAATGCTGTTGAAAAAATATATAAATAATTTAAGTTTGCGTGCATTATAATCGCCTCAGAAAATCACAGAACAGACTTTTTATCTATGATTCACATTTGAGTTTTCAGTAAAAGAATTGTGAAAAATTTTACTTTTTTGGAATCGAAAAGTCTATTGTCTTGCGAAATTAATTTACAGCTTGATTTACTAAATGTCGTAAAAAACTTCTAAACGTTCTCAACTTCTTAACTTTCTCATATCACAGTGTTTGGCTCGAGGGCTAAATCACTCAAAAAATTATATAAATTATTATACTCAAAAAGTCAATAAAAAGTCAAAAAGTCAATCGAAAAATCAAAAAGTCGAAAAATCTCGTACGCCAAATTTTGGGTGATTTTCCTCTCTGTTTAGTTTTTTTTACCTTGGGTCCAACAAATTGGCGTCCTGGCTTGCCGTCATCTTTCTTTTGTGTCTGGTGATCATGATGTCCTTTTGTGTCATCAACCTCGTTTCCATGGTGATGGTCGTTGTTATGGGAATGATGTGTTGGGAAGAGTTGTCGTTTTCGTGGAATGTCTTTGTTTGTGATGTGGTCGAAAACGCGTCCTGGAAAATGTCAAAAATAAAATTTGGAAATTAAAACTTTAAAAATTGCTGTTGAAATTATTAGCCCCAATGTCCTAGGAATGTCCTTAAATTTTTTACTTGAACCATTTTGTTTTTGGATATACAGATTTTTATATTGCAGGACTTCTGTGAATTGTGAGTTGAGGTATACTCTATCACGATAAAAAAATACTGGCATTTAAACTGATAGCATTTTTTCAATCATTTGCTTGGAGGGAAAGAAATTGAAAAATTCAAAAACATGGGTTCTTGTAGTTTTAGTTTCCAAAGGAAGTTGCTGTGCAAAATCCCTTCAGTTTTTGGGTAATTCCGACTGTTTTAATTAATTCAATAAAGTCGCATAGTCAGTGCTGCGTAAAAATTCAACCTTGGTCTAACTTACCGTGTCTGTGGTTAATAGCATCATGAGCATTGGTCAAACGCACTTCAATTAAAAATACCACAATACATAATAACAGGCTCAACCTGAGCAACCACATTTTATCAAATAATTCTCTATATATGTTTAAGAGTTATTTTCCTTTGGCGAAATTCAAACACACTTTACTTTTCTTCTAAGTTGCAGTTCTTCGTTTGTTTAAAAATGCCATTTTTTCCTCAATTTAAATCATTTTTATTAATCCGTTTACCTTGTTTCCAGACCTCTTCTTTAACAGGTAAAAACAGCCGGCGTTATATAATTTTATTTTCCTTTACGCTTAAAATGGGTGCCGTAATGCTTTCGTGGCCATTTCCTTTTTGTGTTTGTTTTGTTTCCATGACAGCGAGAATTTTGGACATGGGTGCTATATCTGGTCATCACCAATCTGAACTTCCCGATTTAGACACGTTTGGTTGTTTACGGTTTTGGCTTTTTGATCACTTTTCTCAATCTCGTACTCAGAGCCTGATTCTCGATTTTTTTTATCTGCTTGCTGAAGCATTTGCGAATCGCTCTGCGAAATACTCCGGGCAACGTTCTATGATCTATTGTTATGTAAGGGCTGTAATTTACGATTTAGACTCAAAAATAATAGATTTAATGGTAAGAATCACGTGGTTCGGGTTCCAAATCAGAAGTGGGGGTATGGAGCTGCCAAATTGAGCCCATTGAAGTTTTCAGTAGTAAAGTCTCTTAAGGGCTCCGACCATAGTGAAAAATCAGTTTTGGAATTTGAAAATGAAACCTTTTGTCTTCACCTTCTTGACATTTTTAGGAACAGACTGCTTTTGAAAAATATTTTTTAATTAATTTTATCATGAGTAATTAAGAAATCAATGAAGCATGAGCCTTAATAAGACGTGATACAGACTTTTATCATGTACTTTCCACAAAAATGCTTAATCTCGAAGGGGAAAAAAGCTTTTTCCGTCGGATCTTTTCTAAAGTACTCACAAATAGTTGTGTTACTTTGACTTTAGCGGAAAATTTTTCTCTTCCAATGCGTGAAAAGTTATGACTGAAAATTATGCGACTGAAAAACAGACGAAATACCACTATTTTCAAAATTTTGAGACAAAGAAGCTGTTACAAAAATTTCCGCAAATCTATTTTTAGTTCCAAAGTAGACACGTCATCTGAACCAAAAAAAAAATTAAAATGTTAATTTTAAACCGAGAGTAAGGTCCTCAAAGTTGAAATACTCTTCTTCGCAAAAGTCTTCAATTTCTTCTTAATCAATTTTTAGAGATGTATAAATGATTGGCCTAATAGAAAATGTATAACACGATATACTTCAATGGCCTGTATAACGTTCAGATCGAAAAATAGTCTCTTTCATTCAAGCAATTTTTAGAGACTTTTGTGCTAAAGAACGACATGGTCTCGATTTGACAGATGAATTATATGATAGAGATGTCTGCTGTAGACCAAGTCCGCTTTATAGAGATTATATTGTATCTGATTGGTATTTTTTTCGTTTTTTTAAAGAATTTATTTACATCCTAACCATAACTTACTGTGGTGACGACCTTATGCTTCCTGTTGCCATAATTAGCTTTCTTTTCTATTATGTTGGCAATTATCTTGTAATTTGTAGTGTACAGGAACTACTAAAACAATTACTACGGTAATAAGACAATTTTGAATATATACATGGTGCCAGTAATTAAAAAAAACAATTAAATCTGTTGATATACAGTTATAAACCCTTAAGGTATGCCATTACCCTTTTTAACACCTTTATTATTTCCTGTTTTCCAAAAGGGAAATATTTGTTAAAACGGGCTTTCGTCTTATTCTTTATTACTCCATTACTCGTGTAATTCGAACTCTTATAATTCGAAAACTCATACAATTCGAACTATAATCTTCAGTCCCGTCCGACTTGAATCAAACTTAAACAAACTTCATAATTCAAAACCTCATGTAATTCGAACAAAAATCTTCAGTCCCGTCCGACTTGTAAGTAAGTTCATTTAAAACTTAGCAAAAATCTGCGTTTACAGATTATTTTTTTCATGAATTGCTTCATGAGTAATATTGGAATTTTAATTACAATAACGACGTTATGGACTTTAAAAAGACTTTGAAAAAACGTTAGTCTCTCCAATTTACAAGAAAAGCTTATTTTCCATGTTTTTTTCATTTTCTAGAAATAGTTGAACTATATTTGAAATTTTTCGGAAATTTTTTAACGCAATACTTATTCTCAACTTCAGTTGAGCCATAGTCTGTCTGTCTGTCTGTCTGTCTGTCTGTCTGTCTGTCTGTCTGTCTGTCTGTCTGTCTGTCTGTCTGTCTGTCTGTCTTGTACTTGTCTAGCCGCACTAAACATGTCGACCTGATCAATCAATGGTTTAATTTTTTTTGTGTTCTTTTACAAACATGACAAAAATTGAGGTCGGTAAGTTAGAGTTAGGAATGTTATATAATGAAAAAAGTAATTATTCTGTCTGTACCCAGCATTCACACGGCATCATTTCAACATTAAAACATTGTAAAGACGTTGAAACAACGTTGAAAAGACGTCTTGTGTCTGCAACTTTGTAAAGTATATTATGATATTGCAAAACCATTAAAAATAGAGTTCGAAGCATAACAACGTACATTTGACATTCCGTAAAAAAACATCATTAAAATATAATTAGAAAGGAATCGGTCTGAAAAAGTGATGAACGATTTCCGAAGTCTGTCAAAAAGATCAATTACGAAGAGAACTTAATGGTGGTTTTAAAATTACTCATTTTTTGTTACTTTATAGGAAATCTTACTGCTACTTTTTATTCTAAGTAGTAAAAAAAGAGCTATGAAGTTACAAAATTTCCTTCTACTGCAAGGTATATGTGGAGTGTGTTGTTTGCCCAACAAATATTAGAGAAGGATAGGCTGAGGGTCTTCTTTTGAAGATAAGTTACTTAATAGGTTAATCCTTGGGTTAATTAATCACATAAAAAACCATGAAAATTTTCTTCAGGAAATTGCTGGTCAAAACATTAATATGGTATGAATAACAAATCAAAGAATTCAAAATGATCCAACCAATCGCTACACAATTATAAACCACACAACAAAATATGAATCGGAACATTATAATTGTAATAGTGAAATAAGGTATAGTGAAATTAAGCTGGTGATATGCTATAAAATAACGACCAAAGTTTGAGTTGTAAAAACAACTACAGTATGCAAACATATATTTTGGTGCCTAATTATCCCCGGGTCCGATAAGCAACCGTTGGGTACCCAGGACGGTGTGCTCGTAAAATGGGGGAAGGGTAGGGGTATGCAGTCATAATTAAGTGGAATAATGGATTAAGATTTTTCAGAAAGTGTAAATTGACCCTCACGCATAAAATAAGACATAAGAGCTTATTTTCAATGACATTCTAGCTACGACCAAATAACTGACTTCTATTAAACGATCTAAAACAGAACAGTCAAACCAAAGTCATGCTGGCAACGTAAAAATGGTTTCTTTTAAACAAGCAACAATTTCAATAGACGAAAGAAAAAAGAATCTCCATGGTAGTTTTCAATAATGCAAATAATACATCTCAGTAGAGAAAGATAAAGCTTCCCCAAGGTGCTATGGACAGGCGAAAAAATATTTGCATGTAGAAAAAATAATTTCACGAATTTCAAATATTTTGCAATTTTACGAGACTAGCTTAGAATTATATCCAATGATAACGAACTCAAGACTATTCCTTGTTATCGAATGGTACAAATTTACAAGTGCCCGGTGTTCTTAACTTTTCTGAAATTCAAACCTTGAAATTTTCTTAACATGTTCTTAATTTTATCGAAAAATATCGATTTATGCTGTCTTCAAGCACCTTTTTCCAGAAATTATTATCCGAAGATTTTTCTACAGGATGACATAGCAGGGTCAAAATGCTTGCGTCGTTACAGATGATTATCAGGAGCTCGTTTTGGGCTAAAAAGAAGCATATCAATTCATAGAAAATAATTCCGATCAGGCAGATGTTTTTTAAGTAAGCAACTTCGAGCAATTAACAAAAAACATCGTTTTTGAGCCATTTTGATGACGTCATTAAAATTAAAATGCTAATATCTTCTGATAAAATTGACAAAATAATTTAAAATTATGAATAGTTATGAATAGAGATACACATAGAGATACTAATATAACCTTCCGGATGAAAAAAATATTTTTTGCATTTTCGATGACGTCATATATAAATCAATTGAGAAAAAAGCTAAAGTGTTAAAAAATGCTGACGTCATCAAAATTCACCTGAAAAAAATTTAGATTCGACAGATTTTAGTGATACACATCTTCAAATATTCAAAATTTGAATTTGTTTCGTCAAATCTACTAAAAGATATTAGCATTTTAATTTTTATGACGTCATCAAAATGTCGCATAAACGATGTTTTTTGTAATTTGCTCGAAATTGGTTACTTAAAGGTTAAAGGTTACTTTTGAAGCCTGTTGTGTTTTTATAAATGGTTTGTTTTTATATTAAAAAAACGTGTACGAGAAGGACGAATGAAAAATGACGTAATCATTTTACCAGTTTCGTCCAGTCAAAAAAGCACCGACAAGGAACTTATACAACCATAAATATTCGATGATATTGATCGTTTGAAGACTCTATTCACGTGTCTTGATGGGGGAAATATCACTCAAAATACAACTAAAATTGCCCACTTCAAAATTTAAATTTTGATCAGTTTCTGCCACTCAAGTTTTGGTCAGATCTTCTAGAAAACTAAATGCTTTCAAGTTGCAGAGAGTGAATGAACAAAATATGTTTTACTGTTCACATTTCTGTTCTAGGTTAAATGTATACAGTATTCTATCTAATTTTTAAATAGCTCTGGCATCTATCTATCAGTTAAGGAAACTAGCGTCTTTTTGAGTGTCCAAAACTTACTTTTTTGCTGTTGTTTTACACCTCTTGAACACGCAGGAGAAAAGCACCAATGAACTTTGTTCGTTTTC
>JAUJPO010127545.1:0-21113 GCA_032270745.1 Tiaropsis multicirrata | reverse complement strand
CGAAATCTTTTGTGTTGCAACTGAATGCGCATTTTATTTCCGTCAACTCAGGCCAAAAATCAAGATTTCAAGTTGAATATAGAAAAGACTTCGCCCTCCTGTATAGCCGACATTGCCACTTAAAGGGTTAACAACATATTAAGACTTGAATTTCAGAAAAGTTATGATGAACATCCGAAGGCTTCCTTTCGGTTGTATGAAGCAAATCACGATGATAATAGAGTGATAACTAAGGTTGCCAATTCATTTGCACTGTAGGAACTTCCTGCCGATAATTCGATACAAGCTTTTATCTTTCTTTCTAGTTCAAAGAAACTCCATTGATTCAAGATTTATATCATACCTGCTGCTTTCTGATGAATTCACTACTAGTTTATTTACCCATTTTCCTATTATGTTTATTCTTTCACTCGCTATTTTATCCACTTGTTACCTTGTTTTATCCAAGCGTTCACATTTCTTTCATTATTCATTCATTCATCCATTCGCTACTTCCTTTATTTGACTCATTTTATCTTTAATCTACTCATTCACTAATACTTTCTCTTATCCACTCATTTTATCAAGTCACTCATTGCTTATTTGTTATTTGTTATATCATTCACTCAAATTGGGTTATCCACTCATTCGTTGCTTACTTTCATCCATTCAATCCTAGCATGTTTATCTATTCAATCATCGCTTTGTTGCACGTCTCATTCACGACTTCGATTATTCACTCATGTCTTTTATTAATCCACTCGTTCACTCATGTCTTTTATTAATCCACTCGTTCACCTCAAAAAACAAACAAGTAAAAGGGAACTACATTCCCACCAGTCAAACGTTATTCGGACGTCGAAACAACGTCGACAAAACGCCACGTGTCTGCTGGATTATCGTTATAACACAAGGAACACATGGCAGAGAAATGTCCATCGTACAACAGAAAACTATTACTGTAAAACATTGCAAATTACTAACCCTAAAGAATTAAAAAACGGGTGTACACACGTGTCATAAAACACACAACTACTCATGTATCGCATGATGTGCAAGTCAATAGAGGAAGTAATCGTTTTAAGTGCTTATCGAGTGCTTATTTAAATAGACAAGGTATTTTCAAAAGTTTACTTTTTTTACATCACTCGCCTACAAACAGCATGAACGTAACATAGAGTTCATGATACCAGTTACGCAATCTTTTCTACGGAAACACCCCGGATTAACGGATGTTTTGCTGTTTGTCAAGTAATATGATCAAGTAACAATCAAAACTAATGGCACCATAAAATAAAAACAAAATCATCATGAACAGAAGATATAATGGGTAGAAATGTCATGCAGGCTGTGCAGATATTTAGGTCGTGGTTGTGGTGTTTTTTCGAAACTGATACAGTACAATCAATGGCTTTACAGTGTAAAAGTGACAGAAATGTCGTTGATATCATTCAAAGTCAACATTAAAATACACCCCATGTTTCTATGATCAGTGATCAGAAGGAGGAACCGCTCTTTACTGCCACTGGCAACTTCAGTGAAAATATTGCGTTCACCCCTTTGAGCTTTTGATACCTACTGGGTCATAGAAACAGGGGGTGTATTTTAATGTTGACTTTGAATGATATCAACGGCGTTTCTGTCACTTTTACAAATGTAAAGCCATTGATTGTACAGTATCAGTTTCGAAAGACCTCGTTTAAGATCATCTTATCCTAGTAAAGGAAAGTACTAAACAGCCGAACAACCAAACGAAAGACATTTAATGATAAATGCAATCAAGTTTAACCTATAGAAAAAATGATAACTGGTAAAACTCAAACCAAATTTGTTTACTACAAGATCTAAAAATTGTTTTGTTGTTGTAAAACGAGAAATAAAATTCCTTTCATCACATTCTAGTTTATTGAAAGCAAGACATGAGAGAAGCAGCAAGAAAAACTGTAAATTGAGAAAAGGTGCAAAGCCTCATTACACATTATTACAACTAGAAGAAAAAAGCTAAACGTAGGTGTGCTTTATGGTCTAATCTTTATACCAAATATGTATTATCAAACCCTCCTTCGTGTTGAGTTTGTATTACTTATTCTTACTGGAAGGAGAGATAAAGTCTGGAAAATTATAGTGCAATTAAAGGACATCTGAGCTTTTGACAATTGTTGCTTGCTCTCAGAACGATTACATAAATACCATGGTAACGATGCCTTCAAAAGAGCTGTTTATAATATGTTCATGAATAAATTAACTTCTACTCTTAAATAATTATGCGTCTGGAGAGTTGACAATAGAAGGGAATCACCTTTTCAATTTATGAATAAATTAGCATAAATTTGTCACGATGCGTTAACTCTCTTAACGAGAACAAGTTGAGATTTTGATTTTGGAGCTATGCTGTTTATCTTCCTCCTTAATAAAAACCAGTTAAAAGCATTATACAGTGATATATTGAGGCCGGCGCGTCTATGCTGACGCAAGCAGAATTTAAATAAAAAGAATCTATTCAAATTTTTAAACATGAAGAAATCGGAAACAACATGACGGATTTTCTCCAAAACACCCTATTTCACGGGAATCCATAAGGATATAGCCTGTCCAGTGTATATTATAAAGTTCGGTGTAAGGAACGCATCATTAAACCTTAAAAGATGATTAAAATCCCTGTCTTTGGTGTACATACTTACAGTAAACTTTATTACGAAATCGGAAATATTTAACAAACAAAAAGACAAACACTAAAAAAAATCCTTGCTATTATTCTACGAAAATAGAGAGAGATAAAGAATAGAGAACTATTCTCGTATTACAGTCAGTAATTGGTTGCTAGAGGTGTGGTGAAACGAAGGTAGCAACAAGAAGTTAAATAAGAAAAAAAGGATGCCGTCTTTAATTGGTTGTCAAAACTAGGAATCCAGTGTTGAGATTAACTCTAAAACGATAATTGTTTGTTACCAAGGGGAAATGAACCATATACTATTTTTTTTATAAGAACAATTTTATAAGAACATCGAGTCTCAGATTTGGTGGTAAATTTTACCAAAAACTATGAAGAACTTACAATTTGAGCATGGGAATTTTCCTGATGAAAGCTTAGATTAAGGACATTTGAGCTTCGGCTGTAATTTTTTTATAAGAATATAAATCCCTTGATTAATAGTCAAAACTCCTTCTTTCAAGTATATCCATGTTTGCAACTAAATCTTGGAACTCCTCTATTTCCTCGTAAAGCGTGTAAAGGAGTAAACTTTATCATTCCTTGAAAAATAATATTTTCTGTTGACCTACTAACTGCCTTACTGATACCACCAAGATTCTAAAAATTCAAAAAAAAAACGTTGTTCATTGAGACGAGACGAGCAATTCCACAAACAACGGACAAACCACAAGAATAACAAACTCGGGTGTTATTTTTAAGCCGGAAAAGAATGATTTCCGTTCATAGCATCCCATTGTTTAGAATGGTAGAGAATCAAATAGAACTTAAAACCGCATAATGAATGCTTTAGGTTGTTATGACAAAATAGGTGTAATGTGGGTCAAACAAAAATTCACTATACCTTTATCGGACAAAGTTTTATTCAGACAAAATTTTAGTCGGACGAAATTATTGGTCGGACAAAATTTTGGTCAACGCTAAACCTTTGAGTTACTTTTGTCGTCGGAAAAATAGCCTAAAACCAAGTTCTTAGCCGAACAAAATTGTATTTACTTTCAAAATGTTTTGTTGGCCATTTTTGTCCTACTAAGTCCGATAAGGTAGTTTGGGTTCAGCGTTTTCAAAAAATATATGAAAGACATAGGCCGACAATTTATTCAACCGTCAAAAAATTGCATTACATCTCATTCTTACAACAATGGTATGATGTAATAAGCCCTAAAAAAGCCTTGATTTGGATCAAGATAAAAGGGTCTTATCTTAATACTATAACGAACCTACTAATCTTACTGCATCGCATAATTTCGAATCATTGTGCAAAACCTCTTACAAATTCAAACTACATCAAAACATTTGCAAAAAAGAAGACCCTTGAAAGCACCCACCACCTTTTGCAATTATTTTTCCCTACTTGGAAAACACCCGGAAAGGAACAGGTGTTATCAAGGGTGCTCAAAAATGACATTTAATAACATCAAACTAGAGATCAGATGCACGTTAATCAATAAAGTGAAATTATCCAGGTAAAAAATACCCTTTATAAATATCCTTACAAATACGGCAAAACAACAATAACATTTGGTTTAAACTTCATATCTCAAAACGCTAAAACCTCTCAAAAATTAACATGCTACTTTGAACGAAAAACCCAAAGCTAAGGGGAGGATTTTCAGAATTTAAAAGGGAACACTTTGGCAAACTTTTCAAATAAACTGAAACTAATATGATTTATTACAATGCAACTGCTGAAAATAATGATGCAAGTTTCAGGTCGTTAAGGTCTATAATAGAAATTTAATATCTGGACCGTTTAATGGGTCATTAACAAACCACTAAAGTTGTAAAGACAGTTCCAAATTTCTATATTGTGATGTGGAAAAAACTCATTAATTGAATAATTTATAACTTCATTTATCTAATTACGTCCTAATAGAATTAATGTTCCCAAGCACGATGTTCTGCACAAGTGATGCGATTTTGTAGCCTGTAATTTCTAGACTCAGCCACCGAAATTCTAACGTTTCTAACGCCTTTTTTCCGTGTCTTTTTGTCGAGTTTTTAGTTCAGCTTTTGGAGAAAAGTTTTGAATTAAATTTTTTTAAGGCAAAAAGGACCCGTAAGATCAAAGCCTAAGAACCACTGATTTGTAGGTATTAAGTTAATTGGAGAGTATGATTTGAATTCAAATTGAAAAGATTGGACATAGATTTACATCCGACAAGATATGCACCATGTTACAATGTAACTAAAAATCAAAATACCATACATATGACAGTGACCTACACATTTTATCGATGCTAAACAAAGCATCTAAAAAAACTTAAATAAGCAAATTTGCTAAATAAATTTACTTTGTTTAAATCCGCAAATAATGTTTATAATTCACATTGTTTATAAAAAATTGCGAAATTTTTACCTTGACCGAAAAATAGCGAAAAAGAGACAGGATAAGAAAAATGAAAGTCTTATTAGATAGCACTTCTCTGATTCAAGATGAAATAAATATACTATTTAAAGACATAATGACACATGACGTCATGCAACGCCCAAATAACGCCCTTCTGACGTCAAAACAACGTTCCGTGTCTGCTGGAAGTACATGAAAATTGTATTTCATCCTTCAACGTCTGAAGAAATTATAATTCAAGGCAATTGAAAAAAGAAAATCGCCAGAAAATGACCAACAACAACATACAACAAATGAACAAAACACACAAACGAAAAGCAGATCAAAAAGAATGTAAACTCAAATAGAAAAAAAAGGAAAAGGGTTTCAGTTTCTCTGAAGAATAGAGACAAGAGAATAAGAATCTCTTGCGAAGATTAGATAGAATATCCGTTAGTGATAAAGACAACAAATCTGCATGCAATTATGCCGCTAAGACGAAAATTACAAATCGGATACAGAGCCTTAAAATCATTATACCATTTTCCAGTTTTGCAAGAGTTTGCGACAAAATAGTTAATAATAAAATGAAGATCAACTGTTTCAATAAAGGAGTAGATTTTTTTTGGTTTTAAATAAAGTTACGAAAATAGTTTAAAGCAGCCAGCTGGGATTGTACGCGCATGCGTATTAGCTTGAACCTGCAACCTCAGATAAAAAAAGCTGAAATGACACAGACGTAAAAACACTAACCTCTATTTTCTTCGCATATGGTGCAAGTGTCGCTTTCAATTGATTTACATTCCAATTGTTGAAATTGGGTAGCTCTGAAGCCATATCTTTCTCTCGTTCTCCAATCCATTTCAAGAGTTCGTCAAGGTCAAGTGATAATTTTCCTAAGGAGCAAAAGTGTTCAAAATGTTACACTCTTGACCATACCAGATCTTCGTTTGTGCCCAATTCGGCGAGCTGGTTCTAGTCTACTATAAATATAATGTCATGTGAAAGAAATCTCAAGATTTTTCTGTGGTTTTAAAATTCTTTCATGACGGCAAAAGAAAGTTTTAAAATTTCAAAAAATTGACAATTGAGAAAAATTACAGGGCGTTTTCACTCTGATACCCTGTCATGTTTCTGCTTATTCAAAAGAATACTTAAAAACAAATGAAATTTGGAAGCAAACTAAGCATGATGGTGTCAGATGATGTCAAGTGAAGAATACGTCGTTTCCATAGCAAAGAATTTTTGGCTAGTAAGTCCTGTCTCTAAAGAATTAAAACAGACTTGTATGAAATTCATGATTTACTTATGCAATCTCTCATACGAAAGCATCCTAAAAAAGCCCGGGTGAAAAAAACTAGTGGAAAACATCCGGCTTTTTGGGATGTTTCCGTAGAAAAGATTACGTAATGGATATCATGAATGAGAAACAAAACTTTGACATACCAAGCGGGCTATCAGTGATATTATCAGAAGAAACGGCCTGTTGTTTCTCCTGTAATATGACTTCAATACGCTGTGGAACAATAGTCAATAGTAATTCATAAAGTTGTGACAGCTCGTTTATCCTTCGACCAAGCCATTGTCTTGATTCGTAGGGAACGTAGTAGAATGATGAGACATTCGAAGCAGGATCGACGGATCTTCTGAACTTCTTGAGTTGACCTTGGTAAACCTATGGGAACATGGGGAAAAACTGATATTCTCAACCCCTGAGTACATCTTTGGAAGGCAAGACATTGGGTCAAAGATTTTTCGTACTTATGTTATCAAATATGTAATCTCTTATACGGAAACAGCCTAAAAATTAGATTGTTTGTCACTAGTTTCATTGTTAAAAATTCAAACCTGGTGCCAAACGCCCGGAATTTCAGGATGTTTCCGTAGAAGAGATCACGTAATGGAGATCACTTATTGAGTAAAAATCTAAAGTGTGTATACAAAGGCAAAAGACCATAAAAACAAAAATAGGGAGGAGTTATTCTCAAACTTTTTGATTCCAAGACAAAGGGTGAAAGGGATCATCATAAACTAGGTGTTTTATAAATATCTCTCCACGACTTACCATAGAATTGGATATGTATGATTCAGTGTCATGAAATAATTGTTGAATAGATGTTCGATGAATTGGAATTTGTTTTGCGATTTTCTAGAAAATACACAAATTAAGGTAAAGGGTGCTGGACTTGAACTTTCTAGTGTAACCAGGCAACAAAGAACCTATAACAGTAAACATGATATATTATATCAAACTCAAGTCAAAGCTAGACTATTTTGCCAAGCGGTATTTCTTCGAAATTCACCTAAAGTTGTTTATATCAATGATAGAAATTTCGGTACTTAGACTTTTTCGCCGCGAAAACTAGTCACTCAGAACAGATTCAGATCGGTGTCCAAAAATTTAGTACGTGTAAAAAATAAATTTTGGTCAAGGAGAAAGATAAAGCACCAAAATCATATCAGCTGGCACGTAACGTTGTTTGGACAATGTTGGAATGACGTTGTGTGTCTAGTGGGTGTGTCTTTGAAAAAGAAGAGTTTGGAATAACCTTATAAGTGAGAAACAATTTCCTCTGGTCTTTAGTATCTTCAGGAAGTGTTGAACAATCTTTGACGACACTGTAGGAGATGTTCAACCACCAGTTCTCGGATGCAATACATTGTTTCAAATGTGACATCACTGGGATGCGACCAAGGAGACCATTCTTTCTATCTTCTAGTTGTTGACCGACTTCTTGCCATCTTTGCACCAATTGGTTAGTGTCAACAAATTCACCTACAAATTATGAAGAATATTAAAAGATATTCCGGGGTTAAAATTTGGACCAAACACGACGACTTCTTTTAGAAAATCGCCAAATTTTCTACAGTACTCTTGTCCTTTCCTTTCGTAAAGTCCTAAACATAAAGTAAAATCTGTAAAATTTTATACCAAAATTCTCACAACCTAGACTAAAGTTTATTACCCTCTGAGAGACTTTCCAAGCGAAAATAGTACTTTTATCACTCGCACATACCCCTCACCATTTGTCCAAAGTACCCAAAGTACCCCCACCCCTGGAATGCTAGCAGTTTTCCTTAAAAATCAAAGATCAAAAATACGGTCCTGACTCTATAATGGAGTAGATGGACGATGATGTATTTTTTTTCTTGGATAGTGACCCACGGAATATTTCATTTTGTGAGTGATGGTTGGTATGTACGTCATCACATATCACATAAACTTGTTTTCCTGTATCCCTACTAGAAATAAAAAAACACAACATACCTTCCTTGAATTTACTAGAAGCTGCTTGCAATTTCTTGACAACAGGTGTTGTTGTGCGGTATTCCTTTTCCCAGACTAAGATCTCGTTGATTTGTCGATGGAGATCAGCCAGATCCGTTGTGATGCCGTGTTGTTGAATAAGTGAGTGTTCAAGATCAGATAGCCAGCTATCTAACCTCTCAGCAATTTGTAAGAGTGATTGTGCGTTTATAACCCTATGGAAAAAGTATGAAAATGAGTCGTCAAGATGACAATTTTTTGAAAACTGTTGAGCATTCCAAAGGATATGGATATTGGATTTTACTTTTTTAAATCAATCTACTCGCTCACCCTTTTTAATGGACGGTTTTTTACCAGCTCGGACAACTTGGAAATTATGTATTTTCCGGACTGTGAGCAGGACCAGTAGAAGCTAGATAAAATTATCACACTCTCAGACTCGTTTGCCCTTTTCTGATGTGTTTTTAGACGTTATCTTTTGTTTTCCTCGGCTCTTAATCCACAGTATCCATTTCTTAATCTTTTATATGGGAACATCCTAAAAATCCAGGTGTCTACCACTACTTTTGAATTTTTCAACAAACATCCGGCTTTTAGGGATGTTTCCGTAGAAAAGATTACGTAACGGATCCCATGAATTACGTCATAATACAAAAAAAAACACAAATAGCATTTGGGGTATGAGGAATTGTGAAGATATGCTAAATTTTCTTTTATTACCTGATTTCCCATTCTATGATATATTCAGTAATAAAAATCCATTTTTCTTTGATGACGGTGATTTTAAATTTAACTTGTGGATCCTTGGTTGTCTTTTCCGTCTCCAAGAGATTCTCGTATTTTGGTTTCAGAACTGTGTTCAGTGTGAGTGCATTTTTCTATAAAATGAAGAATGGATTGATTATTACTTTCAACTTTATCAAGAGTCTTACTATGATCCTGTGAATGACGAATGGCAAATTTCCGCCGAAAAATAGAATTCAGACGGCCAAAACATTTAACTCGCTGGACCATAAGTATTATATTTACATCGATTTGCTGACGCCTTAATATCAAAACCAGAATTAAAATTCACCGGTTGCGAGCCTCATTTCACCGACCCAAAAGTTGTAGTGTACAAAACATTGCGATTACTTTCAAATTATTTCAAATATTATACACAAGATTTAAAAAATGGGACTTTAAGTTAAGAATTCCGAAAGAAAAAAACAACGCTGTGGGTGGGGGTACAATTTACCTTCGCTGATTCGATTTCTGGTTGTATGGAGTCTGTATCAAAAGCAGTTGTGTCTCTGGATTGGATTTCTTTTTCTTGTTCATTGATCCAATCAAAGAGTAGCTCTACATCTTCAACAATGACCTACAGCGGAAAAAGACGATCGTTTAGGCTTACTTTTAGGCACTCGGTTTTTGCCACGTGTCGAATCTAATCGCAAATTAAAGTCGGCAAAAGATCGACCGTCTAAAGTCAAAGACTTCGTCAATGCAATGACTTTCAATGACTCTTTTTCGGAAGCAAAAAAGTCAAAAGAAGAGTAATATCTTTCAAAAAACAAAAATGAATCAAATCACAAACCTCGTCGATTGTATCTTCTTCGACCTCCATCACAAATGCTTCTTCATCTTTGCTTTCCCGATTTCCCATATCGGGTTCGTCAGAATATTCTTTGGGTAGCTCTGGGACTTGTTCTTCCTCTGGTACGTATTGTTCTGACACCGATTCTTCGACAATGGGCGGTCGCTTTGCGTGCTCTTCGGGAAATGGAGGTGTTGATTTGTCCTCAGGTACTGACTGTACTGGGATTTCTTCTTCGACAATAAATTTTGGCTCTTCTTCAGGCTAATAATGAAAAAAAGGTTTTTGAATGAAAGTGGAATGAATAAGCATATTAACTAAAAAAAATCATTTTTAGCATTTATATAGGTATGTACGCAGTCACGACGAATTGAAATCAATCATGACAATAGTATGGACATTATTATTATTCTATCGAAACAAAAACAAAAGCTATATGAGAACAAATGAAAGTTTTTTCCCATCACACCTGTTTATGACCCCTAAACAAATCACTCAAGATTTGTGACCTGGTTTGGACATTTGAAAATTGTTTGAAATATTCCAGAAAGTAAATATGCAGGAGCTGAATGATTTAAGTTTCATAATCCCCCTTCCCCGGATATTTTTACATTTTCAACCCCCGGACAAACGTTGATTTTACCCCCCGGACATGACCCAGATACATACCCCGGACATTTTCTGGAACAGCCCAGCTCACGTCAATATCTATTACTTTATCAAATCTCAGTTTACTCTCAAAGATGAGTATTACACGAAAAAAGAGCACCTACAAAAATTATGGCTTGAATTTCCTTGATAGGATTAAGAAAAAAGCAGAAAACCCATGTCAAAAAGAGCATCTAAAAGAACTAGGGGTTAAATTTTGTTCTAAGCAAACAAATTCGTTGCATGAATGGTAGGATTAATAACAAAAAAACAGCAGAAAACCCAACTCAAATCTAAATAGGAAAACCACTACGGTGGAGAGAGGATTAAATCTTTTACACTGGTTGGGATACAGTGAGTTAAACTCCACCACAGTGGTCTTGTTATCGGCATTGCTAGAGATTCCCAGCGTGACTGGTCAAAAGAGTAATATAGATACTTGATATAACTAGCAACTGTGTAAACTAAAATAAAACTAGATTCTGCATCTAATGCAAATTTGAGATGCGTCATTAAGTAAGACATTGATTTCTATCTAAAAAACCTGCACCAATAAAAACTCAATATTTATTAGTTGTTCTATCTGCAGATAACTTACAGTAGAAAAATCCCCTAAATAATCATCATAATATATTATTCCGTAGCTTTTAGAAAGATTACTTCTTTTTGGACAATAAAATTCAAAGAAAAATATGCCATGAAATTCTTTTCCTATCAAGGATGACAAAGATAACAGAAGAATCTGTAGTAAATAATTTTCAACGGGGAATCGGAATGAAATAAAGATTCGGTGAACGGTTTTGATAACATAACACACGCAGTGATAACAAGTTTCTCTTTTTTTATTTTTGCTACAGTCTTTACAGTCAGTGACCCGGTAGAAATTCTTTTGTCGGCGAGACTAAATAAAAATCCTATGTGGGGATAACATAATCAAAATTCTTGCGACTGGGAATGTGGAATTCTATAGTTCTTTTTTCGAAAGATTAATGGGAATGGACACATTTTAGTCGATCAAAAGTGGCGATATCAAAATTTCTTTGTTTTTCGGTGAGAAATGGACCAGTGGGAACAAATTTCCATGCTGATTTTCCACCGGGAACGATATTTTGAACCTATTTTCCAGTGTAGGAGGTCCCACTGGGTCTGTGAAATGGGGGTGTCAAGACTTTGGCAAAATAATATCTCGGTGCATTATGGTTAGGGTCCTACTACAAAATCATTATTATTATCAGACAAAAAAGGCTTTACTCTACTCTACTTTTCTACTACAGACCTACAATCTCCAATAGAAACTTACTCCAAAAATCAACCAAAACAAAAAATCTTAATTTGACTAGACCTGAAATAATGTTACTTAAAAGATGAACATTACATTGTTTTTTTTAATTAACCTTGTGACCGAAGTCAGCCTTCATTGTTCTTAACTTTTCTGGAATTCTTTATAATTTAACTGAAAAAAGAGCCATTTCAGTTGTTTTCAAGCATTTTTTTTCATCAGAAATTATCACCAGAAGACTTAATATGCACGCTCTAAACTTTTTGGCTTTTGAAGCCCTATAGGGTTTTTTTCTTACACGTTTTGTTCTAATATATAAAAGAATTGAACATTATACCTGTTGACTGGCGAAAAATTGTTGTGAGATGGAATCCAAATCAGGAACAATAGCTTCGTCATCAGAAACCAGAGACGGATCAAGATCCTCACCAAGTTGAAGAATCATCTTTTCAACGTCTTCTTTTGAAAGTGCAGTACCAAGTTCCCCTAATTCAAGCTATAAAATGATAAAAGAATAGTTTTTGGTTAAATGCCAAACTTACTGTATTTCAAAAATAAAAACCCTCAAATAAAAGAATGAAATCTTATTACCTTATCTGACAAAAAAATGTCGGACAAAAGTGACGAAATTTTTTGGAGGTGACGAAAATTATGTCCGACGAAAAATTTGTCCGACGAAATATTTAGTCCGACGAAAAATTTCGTCCAAACCAAAATTTTCCCTAAATGCTTTTAATGTGTAACAAAACAAAAAAATATCACCCGAAGCGAAATTTATGGGATAAGAAAAATTAAACAATATTATTTTCAAAACATATCTTCAACAAAAGTTATTCTTCAACATCTAAAGGGATTTTCTACTTTTATAATTATTGAGCATTGACAGCCTCAGTAATTCCTGCAGAATCAATCTTATAACTTATTGATGTTTTTATCAATTTTTAACGAAATCTCTTTGGAGGTGACGAAAAATAAGTCCGACATTTTTTTGTCTGATAAGGTACGTAATATTTATTAAAACGATCACCATAGCGACCATCCGACGCTGTTTACTGTACCTAGCAGACACGAGGCGTTTCTTTCAACGTTCTTTCAACGCTAAAACATCATGTGGTCTGGCCACTGTGTCATACATAAAAGTATAAGAAAATGTCTCTTTCAACAACACCTTACCTTGGGAATGTCAGCGGTTTTCAATACTTTTAAGTTAGTGGTGACTTCAGATGACGATAGAGTTTGTTTCAAATGCCATTGTCGATTTTGCCATAACGTCAAGAGATGTCTGTATTGAATCTCAATTCTTTGAGGTGAAGAAAAAAGGAAATAATGAGTAGCAGACTCGGCAAACAAATTATAAACATTCACTAAATTTGCCTAATGTAACATTTTATAATTCGAGTACTTTGTCTACATCGAAAAATTTCTTCGACCAACTACTCCTATGAATTTTCTTAGCCTGTTCTTAACATTTTGGTGTTTGAAGCCTTATTATGTACTTATATGGTTTGGTCTTTTGGCATAAAAAACGCGCAGTTTTCCGTAGTAAAGTCTCTTAAACGAGTTTTGGGAATGAACTATCGAGACAAAGGTTTGTCTCTTTTATTCAAGCGATTTTTAGAGACTTTTATACTAAAGAACTACGTGGTCTCAAATTGGAAGATATGGTATAGTTGAGGCAAATCAGCAAGCATACCTTGTGGCAAGTTCAACACCATCATTGTCAGGAGCAGGAATAACAAAACAAACTGAAGGTATTTGTAAGTCTTCCTCATCCGAAGGGCGTGATACCTATGAAGAATAAAGAAACAATTCAATCACTAACAGTTGTAAAGACGAATATACCAGCCACTGATACATAAGGAGCGCTCTCTAACCTGATGAAAAATGATCGCTTTCATTTTCAATCATTCTTAAATCTACCGATAAAACTTGATATCCCTTTTTTGTATTTTTTTCACCTTTTTGACGGCCCCGAAACTCCGTCAAACGTCCGAAGTGTTGCTTCTTCCATTTCTTTGTAAGATTTCGACATCGGTCTGCGTAGAGGTTTTAGTCCGAAGATGAGAGATTGGTCTAAAGTATGCTTTTTCTATTTTTCCAATTTCACGACCATTTTTCACTAATTTTGGGAAATATTTACCTTCCACTTGTATGGATCTTCATTATTTTTCAATTCAAAAACGTCTCCTTTCTTTACTGCCTCCTATAAAAAAATGAGATTCGATACATCATTATATACATTTGACAAAGACAAAAAAATCTCGAGGAATGCCATAAAATCTTGTATCATTGATTATTTTCATCCTTCATCAACTTCTGGATAAGGGATGATTGTAAAAGTTAACTAAACAAAAACCTAACTCAAACAACGGTTTGAAAAACTGAAACATAACTTTAAATATGAACTGAAAGCCAAAACAATTGAAACGTTTTTTTCATACCTGTTCCGGGCTGTAATCACATACGGAAACAACAGTCTTTGTGTCTTTAATCCCTTCATATCGTGATTTGAGTGGCGGAACTTTCTTGCTGTCCACTACCAGTTGGTTGATTTGACTTCGATGATCAAGCAGATCCTGTCGAATTTCCTGGATATAATATAAAGAAAGGTTTAAATACACAGGTTTTCACCCTTGGAGAGTGTTGAAACATTTTTTTTCTTTTTGCATTATACTTTAAGGAGTGTTTCAGGGACCGCAGCTCCACTTTGAAAATGGTCGACCATTTGTCGACCATAGGATCACATTTGATCATCGTCATCGTGATTAGTGCCGACGGAAAAGAAATCTTTTTAATAAGCTCTTTACATGGGGCCAAACAAGCCTTTATCCAGCGTAAATTAACAGAAATCCTTTTGTGATAAAGTTTCTTTAAGTACTGTTCTTTAGAAAGTGATTGGTTGAGAGCCCCACTGGCCCCACCGTCACCGCTGGCTCTGATTGTGAGAGAAATTTAAATTTATTCAAATAATAATTCAAACCCTTCAGTATAAAACAAAACTCAAAGCAAAGAAATTTGTAGCATTCTGAAAAAACTTTTGAATGTTTGTCCACCAGAGAGTGGAACTCGTTGACTTCACATTAGAAGATTTCAGGGATTTGACAAATTTCGGAAGGAATAAAAATGAAGAATCTGGAAACTCAAATATTTCAAATATTCTTCTCATTGTGAGCAGCGGAGGAAAATCTTTTTCAAATTGTATACATTAATGAATTATATTTGATGTATGGGCAAATTATATTCTAAAGGAGGAGATAATAAAACACTATAATACTAATTAACTACAAAGTGAAAAGAGAGTTGAAAACTCGATTTAATTAAAGATTATAGAATGATTTAATATTGGTTTTAAGTAGGCCACTAAACTGTAATTACCGTTGATGATGGGCTTAATAAAATTGAACATTAAGTTGGGATCAACGATTCCATTATTAAATACTCTGAAATTAATTTCCGTTGGACTGTCAATAAATGGACATTTTTTAACCCTTTGAATGCCAAGGCCTTTTAAAATCTTTTAGGGCCGTTTTAGGCGTTCCTACGCGGCCCTGACTCACCTCATGGCATACTACCCAGTGGTGAGGCCTCAAATCACTCTTGTTTCTATTCTTTCTGTAACTAAATCACATGTCTTGTATGTTTGTTCACTCGTTGTCAAAATTATGGCGAAAAAGGTGAATTTTTTGGCAAATTTTGGCATTTTTATTTTACTTCCAAGGTCAAAATCTCTTTCAAAACACCAAATTTCGAAATATTTGCGTCGCAACTGAATGCACATTTTATTTCCACCGACCCATCAACCCGCCGGGTTAAAAATGAAGATTTCGAGTTAAAATAAAAGTTGGTATGAGGGGTACTCCAACATTCACACTTAACGTGTTAAAGTATTTTCGACCATCAGCAATCAACGGTAATGATAACCGTTTTTTTTTTTACTTTTCATTTTTATATTTTTGGGTTCCTCTCCTGGCGGTGCAACTCAACAGTTTTTTGCGGGAGTAGAACCTTCTTAATGTAGTGTTCGTATGTTCGTGTAATCTCGTTATAAATTAAAAAAGAAACGGTAATGAAAGGGAGATTTTTGCAAGCTAATTGGATAAGGTCGTCAATAGCAACAGACAATAATGGTAACTACCTGATGCAGTATAATTAACTAATGCAATAGTATAGCTCGTTTTTAGTGTATGCAAATGATAACTTATAATAGCTTTCACTATAGCTCGTTAGAGGAAGCAACAGATTCGTGCAAAAACACCTCGCCTAACTATTATTGCAAAACCTTTAGGTTGAATAAAAAAACTTTTCTAGTGATCTTCGCATCATTCTTTAGAAATTGTAAATGCTTTGGAAATTCGATCTAAATTTTAGATGAACATTTTTAACCTTATGTTCAGGTTACAACCTTTCAAAAAATACTACAAGCCCTATACCCCTACAAAAACAAACAAAGGAAGTTTGATTGAAATGAAATACGCTTTTGACGACATTACATTGAGACTTATCATGGTTACATAAGCTAGAAAGCTCGAAGAGATAATAAACTGCGTGAGAAAAGGTCATAGTCATATTCTGACCCCACTGAAAATCTACCTTTGTTTGACCTACATTACTACAAGTGGTTAAAAAGTTCGAAATTTCACTCCAAAGAGAGAGAGTAATTTGTATTTGGAAAGGTTTTGGAAATTCCATCTAAATTTTAGATTTATGGATAACTCATGTTCAAATCTTTTAAATATACTAGGACCCTTACTCCTAGAAATAAAACATAGGAAATTTGATTGAAATGAAATACGCTTTTGACGATACTACATTGAGAAAACTAATCACGTTGAATAAGTTAGAAAGCTCCAAGAGATTGACCTACATTACTACAAGGGGTTAAAAGGTTGCACTCCAAAGAGTTTAGAAAGAGTAATTTGACCCAGAATAATCTACGATTTGTGGCTTCGCATCATATTCAATTGTTTCATTTCAAAGAGTTAACTTGTGTGCTTTTTGCAAACATGTTTAAAATTATTTTATCGACAAAAAGTGAATTTGTTCAGGCTTAGTTTTTATGGAAAACGTGTGAAGTTTTTTAAGATGTATAAAAGCACTCAAATTCAAATGTGGCGAAAGGTTTACCTGTAGAACCTATTTTACTGTCTAGAATGTGTCATCTTTTCTTTCACTGACAAAAAGATTTCCAGCGGAGACAGGGGTGTTCTTCTCTTTTGAATGGGAATTTTATTTAGCACTGTTTTTTCAGTTTTATTATTTATTCATTTAACTCTTTGCAACGTAAAAACTGACCTCGATCAGGTTTATGCAGAATTCTTTACAAAAAAAATAAAAGCAGAAAATAGAAAAAAACTTCTATCTATATACATCCATACATCAATAATGTGTACAAAAAAACTGAACATATTGAATGCTGAATAGATGGCTAACTGTTTTTCAATATACCATGCTACACTGCTGTGTATAATAGCAAGCTAGTTGATTTGAAATTCACATTTTTTTAGATTTATTTCTAAAAGTTTAATACATCATGTCGAGTTATCAAACAACCTCATGCTAAAAAACGTATAAGAGATAGACAAAGAAAAAAATATATATATATATGAAATACCTGTCTAAACCTCAATAAATCATCCGTTACATTTGCAAATCGACCTTGTGTCTCATCAACAGACCATGATTTTAGACCTTTGAAGATGAAGGCGAATTTCTCGTTCGAGCCCAACTCCAATTTCTCGCTAAATGCCAATTTCCACACTGTTTTCCGCGAATAGATAATATGGATATCGCGGTCCTTACTATAATGTCTCAAAGTTGGTCGGAAATCTTTTTCGGTTATTTTTCGTTTCCGTTTCGACTTCTCGGGGTATTTTTTGTACCAATAATTCTTATACAAATATTGGTAAATAATCTCGGCATCACCAGTATCAGAATCTGGTGCGGATGGAATTTCAAAATTCACACAGTTAGGGTAACCATGTTTGTCTACAATTTCCTCGTTCGCCACGTGTTTAGCACGCGTTTCAAAACAACGCGTTAAGAAATGCAACAACCAAAACAAAAGAAAGAGTATCAGCGACAAGATACATATTATAACACTGTTACACCAAAAGGTATCATCGTATATAAGGTCAAACAAAAAATCTTCGACAAGTGAGGAGAATGATGCCATCTTCTCAAATATCAAGATGATACATATGATATAAAGAAATCAACACTTCCAACGTTCCAGACGACCTGTCAAAAGGCATGTAACAAACACTAAATCCTGAGTGACAACCTCTTCAAGCATTTAATTATACAAGAGTAGAGCAGTAGAAAGAGAGAAAAGAGGATTGCCTCCTATTATAATAGCACAGCTCTTGACAACGTAACAAGGTAAGCAAAAAATTAGTTATAATCCACCACAGTGATGTTATCATAATCATTAATATTTGCACTTTTATAAAGAGTGTCTTTAAAAAACCACAAGCACAATTTTATATATATAATCCATCTAAAATCAGTTAACAAAAATCTTTATGTGGTCTGTCTTTCAAGATTGTTTTTTGTACTACAAACTAAACATTTGCTATGAGATAAGTTCCTCTTTCTGTTTTGAGTTGTTTTTTAGAAATAGAAAATCAAATATCACATAATAAGAAATTCCCCCGCCAAACATTTTAACAGAGATGAACTGTGCATAATATAAAAAAGGAATCACCCTGTTCTATTCTTTAGACGAGTTCTTTTTTATTATGTTAAAAAGTTTAATTTATGCATGCATAAATTAAGTTTATTGTTTTGATTGGCCATGTAATGTGATTTATTTCTCTTTTTTCTAAAAAGCGCGCGAAAATTTAATGAATAATGCATGACCCAGCAAGAGGGGGGTTGGGAAGTGTTTGCTACTTCTATTATTAACATAAAAACTTCATCAAAACCCTTTTAAATGATTCTATAACTGAATTATATAGAAGACTGAAAAACAAGAAAGAGGCCATTTACTTCAAAACATCTTTTTTCACCTCAAAATTATGATAGAAAGCGAATATAGATGATAATCAAAGCTTATGATTCAGCTCAAATTATGTTTTAAAAAATATAAAACCAAAGCAAAAATCTTCTTCAAAAAATGTTCTAGGTTTTTCAAATGCACACGCTTTTTTTATAAGCATAGTGTTTTTTGGTTTTATAATGAATATTCTTAACTTTTTGGCTGAAATCATCTTAAAATATTCTTGAGATATTCTTAAGGTTATTCTTAAGTTCTTCTCAGCCAGCCCAGTCTTTTCACAATGGCCAGGCTACTATAAGGGGTGAAAAGGAAAACCAAAAATAAAAAATAGGCCAGCTGAACCAGCTTGAGAAAGAATTTAGATTTATTTAGGAATGATTTCCAAAAATAAATTTGACCTTGAAAAGACGGTAATATTCTTAGGACATTCGTAAATTGTTGGCCAATTTCATTATGAATATTCTTATAAAGTACATTCTTATAAAAAAGCGTGTAAATTATATTCAATTCAGAGGCGCAGATACAGAAGGTACAAAAAAGTTTTGACGGAGAGTGTTCAGAGTGTTTCGAAGAGATTCCAAATATAAGGAATAATGAGAAAAAGCAACACTCCTTCCGTTTTCACCGGGGTGAAGATGAAAGCTGTGGAAGATTAGATTGATGGTACTCTAAAGTAACGTCCGCTAATAAAGGCTCGTAAAAAATATTTCTTCTATATGCAATGTACCTTATGGCGAGACTTTATTGAAGGGTTGAAGATCACTATCTCGTCAAGTATAACCTGTCGAATGTTTGATCCGCAAAGAATGTTCAAATTGAGTGTCAATTGACTTTCGGAAATCGAATTACTAAGAGTGTTGATCCGACTTTGAGATAATTTTTGAGATATTTTTCGATAAATCATGGATAGATACACAATACATCCATGGATACACAAGAAGATTAGAAAAAAAAGTGATTCGAGTAATAAATAATATGTTCGAAAAAAAACGATACTTTTAAACGGTAATTCTTTTTGTGATTTTGTCCAACTTTACAGTTAAAAAATGCCTAAAACCAAGTTTTTAGTCGGACAGAACTTTAATCGGACAAAATTTAAAAAGCCATTGTCCAATACTTTTGTCCGATAAAGTATACTATTGAATCAGAATGAAAGAGCTTAAAAAGTTCGGAAAAAAACAACAATGATACTTACCAGTAGCATGCAGATGATTCTCAATATCGTTGGCAAATCTTTCAGATTCTGTTTCTGCAACATTTCTTGTAATTGTTCAACCGTGGTTGTCAACCAAGCTTCCATTTCATGAGCGTCTTGGAAAAACTAAAAAACGAGAAAGAATTTGAATTACTACATCAGACCTGGTTTAGTGATCGACCTATCTCCTGCCGTGTCGAATCTAAAGGCCGGTCTCCGCTCATCAGTCGGAAATACTAGACCACCATTGGTTTAAAAGAAATGAGGCCATTCGATTGGTTAAAGATGACGTTACAAGTCTCGCTTTTTTTCTAAGGCATTTCAGTGCTGCGCGATTTTTTGCCGATTTTAATCAATTACATTCAACACGACATAAGATCGACCGTATAAAAACTTTAGGCAAACTCAAACTGACTAACTCGTTCGAGCTGCAGATCAAAGTAACTATACTGGGATTAGTTTGATTGAAATCAAACCGTTCTAAATCTATAGGAATACAAAATCGAGAAAGATATCAACTCAAAGTCTTAAATATAAAGTAGATAGATAGGCCATGGGGAATGGGTCTTTGTTCAAGTAGGAATCTTAGCGTTCTTCAGACATCGCTGGCTCTGTGCACGCGACACTCAGATACCATGGTACATAGTAGTGACACTCGAACTACGTGGGAGAGCATGTTGCACTCGTAGCCGTAGAACGTCACGAGTGCCACCAGGTACCACAATGTCTGGCATATCTACCCACAAGGTTAACCGTAGTACCTCAGTGGGAATCGAACTTGGGTACCCAATTTTCCTCACATGGTATGGGTTGATCCAGGCGAAAATGCGTTCACTTGCCAAGTGAACCTCAGTACCACAGTGAAAATCGAACTCGGGCCTCCTGGGAAGAAAGTCGAGAACGATGACTACCACGCCACTACACCACTCAAATATAAATTAAAGCTTTATGAATAAAAATCAAAAGACTGCAGCAACTTTTATTTCCAACAAAATGGTGAAATTCATTCAACTTACTTTTCTGTAGGTCTTCAGATTCTTATGATGGACAACAAAAGCTTTGGTCAATTCTTGCAACCAAACAACTTGGTTCTTAAACACACCAATGTATGCCTGCAGAATAAAAAGCGGAA
>JAUJPO010127434.1:0-21116 GCA_032270745.1 Tiaropsis multicirrata | reverse complement strand
TTTTTCATTTTTTCAAAATTTTGATTTTTAAGGCCTGGGGACGAGTTTTTCTTCAAAACGAGGCTAAAACTTTGGGGACACAGGACATAAACTATTGTTTAATTGCGTTTGTCAAAGGCGCCCGAATGAGTAGTAGCTAGGGAAAATCTCAGGATTGATACGTTGCCTCATTTTTTTTAAAGTTTTCTTTTTTTTAAATGATAATGGAGTTAGTTATACGTAAAAAAAGTCATAAATTACCAATTAGGCTTATCGGGCTTATCAGATGTAGAATTTCATAAGCTTGCTGAAAATATATACTTTTAACATATAAATGTTACGTCATCGTGAGTTATCGATGAAAAGATCAAAAGCTTCAAATATGGATTCCGAAGGTGATGAAATACCTTAACGCTATCATCAAACAGTAATTGATTATCGCAATTTTCTCAACGCTAATTACTTATTGTAATCTGCATCGATCTGCGATTGATGAGTAATCGATAAATAATCGATTATGATTAAATATCGATTGCAGTCGATAATCGATAAAAATTAATTTGCCTCTAATTGTTTATCGATGATCGATAAATCAATTTTACGTACATCAATTACCTATCGATTTTCACCGACTTAATAATTAATCGATACATTAACGCAATCGACAGATAATTAATACGCTAAACTACTTATCGATAGCAATCGATATTTTATCGAATACTCTCATCGATTGCGATCGATAATCAATTTTATCTTTTTTTAATTATTATATTTATGTTTTTACAGGACTACATTTCTTCTAGATGACTGGAAGAGAATTGTGTCAGACTTATTATTGTTATTTCTCATGAGAGTTCTTATTAATAAAACTTAAAAAAGTGTATTTTATTGAAACTTTCTGTCTCATTTGACGCGTCATTGATATGGTTTACAGAAACTGTAATTATTTTAGCCTCCTGCTTTTTGTTCCCTTGGTTTTATCACTACCCAACGTCAGTTTCCATAGTAACGGGCGCACCATGGGCCTTGGCTATTAACGCTAGTATATATTCTTTTGAAGGTAAAATCTCAACCTAAATATGCTTACAAAAAGCTTATGTTTTCAAAAAAGGTTTGATTGAAATATCAGTTATCGAGCCTTCTTGTCGCAGTACACCTTAAAATAGTTTAGACATATATGTTAGAATGCTTTTCGAAACATTACCGACATCATTACCATCCATATTGGTTTATTTCTCAATCGATAGTTTAGTATGTATAAGAAAGACAACAAATAAAATTAAGAAAGAACCACTTAATGAGGTACACCGTACGTCCAAAATGTCATTTTTACGACCCTCAGTCTTTTGACCATAGCTCAAAACCACTAGGTTTTCAGCCAAAATGCCTTATCACTGTGACCACAATTTGTCTTTTTGAATTTCCAAATTCATGAGAAAAAAAAGAGAATTTAAAAAAAATACAAAAGGTTAAGAGAGAGGACAGATAATATAATTTAAATTTACTGGTGGTTTAAGCGAAGAAGCTGGTGGAAGTGCTTATCATTTCATATTATCCATATTTTGCTTTATTTTATACCTGTAGGCAAAAACTGCCATTGAATAATTATCGATATCCCACCCCTATTATTCAACGCTAAAACTTTTTTCTTTTTTTTTTATTGTCTCGATTTCAGTTTCAGATTTCTTGTTGATTGTTTGACGGATTGTTTTGGTTAAGCATTATTTTTACCTACCTATATTAGGGTTTTGTTTTCAAAATAATGTTGAAGTTGTGTTTCAATTCATTTTCTTATGGTTTTACACTATTTTGAGACCAAAAATAGGTAAAACCTCAATTTAAGTTAAGGTATATAATAAATCATATATTCAATAGGCATAACTATTGGTTATTGGATTTATTAAACCTCGATGGTGTGATATTCAACTCCGCTTCGCGTCGTTGACTATCATACCACCTCGGTTTAATAAATCTCAATAACCAATGCTAGCCTATTGAATATCTGCTTATTATCCATATTTTGCTTTATTTTCTCCAATCGTTAGTAAAGATAAAAAAATAATAATTTACTGGTGGTTTATTGAGGAGCTGGTAATGGTCAATATGGACTTGCGCATCCGAAAGTTTAGTTGGACCAAAACACATTCCATCCAAAGAAATAACCATCACCACGAATCTGAATCCTCACCACATTTAGCCTTGAAACGCAGCGGCTCTATGAATAATATCGTGCTAGGTCTGCGGACTGAGGCTGCTGTCATTAACGGCAACACTACTAAGGTCGGGACGAAAAGACGGACACAGACTTTTAGATCGAAAAGAAAAAGCAGGTCAAAAAGTCGGGATGAGATTTACAGACCCATGCAGGACGCGTGTGTTAATTTAGCTAGTTTGAGCATTTTGGCACCCCTTGTGCCTATACCTAGTGATGTAAGTTTTGACATTTTTAGCACTGCATCTGACATATAACGTTCTATCAACGTCCAAATAACGTGCTAACGTGGTAGAACAACGTGAGAGCAACGTTCCGTGCCTGCCGGGGAAAAAATGTGGAAATTTGTTTACGTAAACCTCTTTTACATAAGACATGAGAACTAGGATTCATTTTTTGAATGTTCATTTTTTCCATTTTATTTTCTAGACATCAAGGATAACCACAGATCAAGGAACACAGTAAGGTTTTTTTTATAACTTACGGAAAGACTTTGACCATTGAAGTTTTCCGTAGTAAAGTCTATTAAATGAGTTTGGAGAACAAAGCATCGAGACAAAAATGAGTCTCTTTTATTCAAGCAATTTTTAGAGACTTTTGTACTAAAGAAAGACATGGTCTCAATTTGGAAGATGAATTATATGTGAAAATAAGATAATACCACACTTTGCCAACAAATTTACTGTTATTGAGGTTTTTACCGCTTTTTTGGCCATGTTTGGCCAGTAACTGTGTGAGCAAAAATACAAGAAGTTTGACCAGGGCCCAAAAGAAAAAGGAGACTCTCAGAACCTACGCTATCTATAAACCAGCCAACCTCTAGTTCCTTTTACCTTCAGTTCATTAGTAGATATGGGCGTTAAAAGTTTGACCTAGCTCGTTTTAACGAAAAAGTACCCTCGTGATTATTTCACTTAAAATTATCTTTTCAACTAAATGCGCCAACTACTTCCAATTGTCTTGGATAGACCGTCATGATTAGTTATAATTTATTTTTTGATTTTTCAGGGATAAAGACAGCTCTCATCTGTAAGTTTGAATTTTTCATTATTTTCTGTTTAAATTCTTCGCGTAGTAGTTGTTGTTGTAATTTGCTATTCATTTCTATATTATATGGCCTCAATTCTTGCGTTTGGAGCATTTTTTGGCGCGCATCTCTACGAACCACTTGAATCCTGCCTCACAAGGTCACGGTTGCCCTTGTCCGTACGCAGACCCGCGATATCTACGGAAGATTTAAACGTTCATTTCCGTAGAGAGTGGGAATGGGAATTTCAATTTCTAGTTTGAGATTTCTCAAATTAAATGTAAACAAGCGTGTCGATGAAGCGAGTAAAATGTTATGGGAAATTGCGGCATAAGAAAAATGAATTTTCTACACTTCTCCGTGGCAAAGTCTCGGGAAGTTATATAGGCAAACAGACAATCTGCACAGAGTTTATTAACGAACCATAAAGGTATAGTCTGAAGTTATACTTTGGTACAAAATGCAGTTGCTCCAGTACAAAACTAAAGGTTTCCTCTAACCCCAGTTACAAAACAAAGGAATTCAAAGAAGTCGTGTCATTAAAAATACGACGAACGAACAATGATATGGATAAAAGTTTTCATTCGAACGACCCAAGTGAGTTTTAAAAAATTCGAATTTTCATCCTATATAGGTTTAGGTATCCATTAGGGCATAAAGACAGGGGTCTGTGTTACGGTTCAATGGTAACCATAGAGCTGTGCGAGTAGGGGAATTTTAAGAGATCCGCAATACCTCGAGAGAAAATTTTAAGTTAAGAGTTGAGCATTATGACGTCATAATTTTTTTGAGTCGATGACTCGAAATGCTTTTGACGTCATAATGAACTCGAAATTTAAACTCGAGTATTGCGTGTGGACCTCGAGTTTTAAGAAATTCTTTCATCAATTTGTGGCTTTCTTGATTTCACATTTTGTAGCTTTGGAGATTTTCTGAGGTTTTTAATTCGATTAGATCAAATTTATATAGATGTGATGTTATGTTACGGATCGACTTCATGGATTTGAAAGACTTTATAAATTGTGTGTGTGTGTGTGTTTTAGATGCCCATAAATTCGTCCTTTCTTCGGACAAAGATTAGCCTTGTGTACTCGACTTATGTTTGCCGGGTATAATGTTGTCGGGTACCTCATCGGACAAAATAATGTCGGACTAAATTATTCGTCGGACACAATTTTCGTCACCCTCAAATATTTTTGTCACTTTTGTCCAAAGAAACGCAAATTTTGGCCTAAAAACCTTTTTTTTTTTGACTTTTTTTCTTCGGACTAAATTATTTGTCGGACTAAATTTTCGTCACCTCCAAAAGATTTCGTCATTTTTGTCCGACATCTTTTGTCCGATAAGGTATACTGTTTGTCGGGTATACTGTTTGTCGGGTATACTGTTTGTCGGGTATAAATCATCACTTTCCCGTCCCATAAAATGGTAATGAGGCACAAATGAGTTTGAGAGGAAGCCGGTTGTCACTAATAGAGTTTGAAATTACAGGCACCCTACACAGACTGTACCATTTTACGTTTTCGCTAGTACCCATGCCTAATCCTAAAAGTAAACTGTATTTTGTTGTTGCACGTCAACGAGACAAAATGATGATTAGAAGAAAAATATACTTTTCTTTGAGAGTTTATCAAGAGGTGTACTTGAAAAACCCATGATGAAAAATGACATTTTCTATATAAGAACAAGTCAATTTCGGACGAGGCTTGGATGTTCTTAACTTTGATCTAGATTTTTCACCCCTTCCCACCCTTAAATATATGCCTAAAATACTCCCCTTTGGTCTAAGCTTCCATTAGGAAAATTCCTAGGATAAAATTGTTAGTTCTTCATCGTTTAACTTAAGCACCAAATCTGAGGCACGGTGTTCTAATAAACTGTTCTTATAGAAAAAAAGTCTACTGATTTCACTATAAACATCATCCGCGGTGAAGTGTCTGAAACATCTTTATATGGAATAAAGATATAGAGATAAAGCACTCCTGCTCACGGGTCAGATTTGTTTCGATACTGTTTGTGGTTAATAAGAAGGCTTCCTTTCGCAAAACTGTAAACTGTAGTTTTTTTAGTTCGTGTGTCATTTTTATGTATGGATTTATAGCATAAGAGTCGTTTATTGTATATAATCTAATTTGTTGCATTATATTTCCGTCTTAAATCCATCCCTCTGTAATTGATGTTAAGGAAGGATAAGGGTGTCTGTTGGAGTTAAATGTAATGTTAAAAATTAACGAAAGTTTCTCATTTTTTTATCAAGCTGTGTTTTGTATCTTTGTCATCTTTTTACTTTTTTTATTTTTCCGCTAAAAAATATGTATGAATGAATTTTTTTTTTATTTAAGCTGACTCTGTTTGGATTATAGTTTGAAAAGATTTTTTTTTTCCCTTTCTCCTAAATGTGTAGGATAATGTTACTATGAAAGAAATCTGTGTCAACCAGATAAACTGATACGGTTTTGACTGATTGTACTAATTTTGCAATTTGAACATAAAAGTTCCCAACCCACAAGACATACAACGTTACGTTGAAACGGCTTTGTTTGGACGTTAAAACAACGCTCCGTGGCTGCTGGCTAAAGATCACGTATCAAGGAGATAAAGATCTATTGAATTTTGTAGATTTTTATTCGACAATTCCTTGAATAGAACACTATATTTTCATTTGCTGTTGATAAACTTTTGGTACCTTTGATTATTGGAAACGTTGCGATGATTGCCTTCGGTATAAATTGTTGCGACCGATAATTTTGGATTCTACTTGAAAAAGAGGAATTCCTACTGCGATAGGAAGTAGGACCCACCCCCTCCAATGGGGGGGGGGGGGCTATATCTAATCACCTGGATTACTTATCAATCCTTTTGGCTTTAAACAAATCTATAGATAATCGAACCTGATCCCAGCAGGTACGAAACGTTTTTTAAACGTCCAAACAACGACAACGTTGTTTCAACGTCAGAAGGTTATTTGGATATTGAACCTTCCGTGGCCTGTTGAGTTTAGTTATACCCGATTCGTTGATTAGTTTCATAGATCATGTGAAGAATTGTGATCGATTGTATTGGATGTTGGCAGTCTGTTATTATACCTTATCGGACAAAAGAATGTCGGACAAAAGTGACGAAATTTTTTGGAGGTGGCGAAAAATTTGTCCGACAAATAATTTAGTCCGTCCAAAAAAAAAAGTATTTTAGGCTAAAATTTGCTTTTTTTTAGACAAAAGTGACGAAAATATTTGTGGGTGACGAAAATTATGTCCGACGAATAATTTGCTCCGACGAAAAATTAGTCCGATAAGGTATTGGATGTTGGCAGTCTGTTATTTTATACAGTGGACTCTCTATAAAGCGGGCCTCTCTAGATACTGCAGTGGACACTATTCCTTGGAACGAAAGGACTGATTTCAGTTCATTTCAATCTCTATAAAGCGAACATATCTATAAGACGGACATTTGTTTGATTACCAATGATTTCAGCTTTAGAGAGATTGCAATGTATTGCATAGTCCTTTGTCAAGGCGCATTACACACTCTTTTTTTTTTATAAGAACAATTTTATAGGAACATCGAGCCTCAGATTTGGTGGTAAATTTTACCAAAAACTATGAAGAGCTCACAATTTGAGCATTGGAATTTTCCTAATGAAAGCTTAGGGAAGCATTTCAGACATATATTTGAGGGAGGGGAACGGGTGGGAAATTTGAGAAAGTGTAGAACAAAATTAAGAATATCCGTGCCTCGGCCGAAATTTACTGGTTCTTATAAAAAAAAGAGTGAGGTCAAGATTTAATTTTGGAAATATTATTTAATGATTTGTTTACCGTTTCCGTGTTACCAATTTAAATAAATACTTTTTTTCCCAAAAATTAAGATAATTACATTGCATTTCGGTTATGTTGTTTTTTAATTGAAGTCAATATAAGTGTGGTTTTAGCTGACCAAATGGTTTCTGCTTTAGTACTTATGCCGAATAATTAGTGCTAGTTTGATTCTCATTGTACGCATACAACAATTGAAAATATTTAACCTTCTATTAAAATTTCAATTTCAAGATATATATAGTTTTGACAAGATATTATGGTATATTTCTTTGGAAGCTGTCGCTCTGTTGTCACTGATTGCTTCTGGTGAATGTCTTCTCTCGTGTAGAAACCAGGACAGTATCATTTATAAACTTTTTGTATCATCCTGGTTTCTACATAAACGACAGTTCTTACAAATAATTATAGCTATTATGAATTATGTAGACTTGCAACATCATTTTTTATTGTGTTATAAGGTATGCAGTTAACAAAGTTAGTGTTTTTCGTTCATGTTTTGTGTAACAGTTGGGTGTTTTACTGTATGTTATGTTGCAAATTGAAAAGAATGTCTTGTTTATAAATCAATTACACGGTGGGCAAACAGGGATGCTTGCTCGTCAAACTAGATTTTACCTTCAGATGCATTTGATTATTGGAGTGTCGAATCTTGACAGTTGAACGTTTAGGTTATTTTATGATTTTTATTGGGGCGGGGGTAATTTTAGATGTACAATTGGCAAAGCCACTGGGGGTGGTCCCCCCTCCAAAAAAAAAGGAGAAAAAAGAAGACATATTCAGATAAAAAAGTCCAGGCAATTGATACAATTAACTTTCCTTTGTTTTATAGGTAGTTTTTAGCCATTCTTCAAGTCTTGGCTCCACCTTTGTCCACCCCCCCCCCCTCTTGCATAATGTTTTTCTTAAACAATGTCATTACGTGAAGTGGGGAAGCGAAATGAAGAAAATATTTTGCTCGAATCTTGCAGCTCTCTACCTTTGATCTTCGGAGTTGATTGTACGTTTTTTACAAGGTTTTAAAAAGATGGTTTTTCATGATTATAAAAGTTCAAGCTTTATTTATACCCTTTACATTTTACAAAGTCATTAATTCCTTCTTGAATTTTAAGCTTTTTATATACACGTTTTTCGTGATTTATATAAAATCAGTTTATTTTTTTCACGATTTGAGTGTTGTTTCGTTGAGAAAGTCTCAGCTGTATAATACATGTACATGGATGAAACGTTTGGTTGTGGTCGGGGTGCTACGTAACGTTCGTAATTTCCCAGCAGACACGTCACGTCACGTTCTTCCAACGTCCAAATAACGCTCATGACGTTAGAACAATGTTGTAACGACGTTAAAACAACCTTCCGTGTCTGTTAGGTTGGGGAAGGCTGTACTACCCCATATACAATTTTTCTTCTGAACAAATTTCTATATAACCCAGAAACCAGTTTAGAACTTTTCATAAAAATTATGTCATGAACAATACTTGTCTCCCTTTCAAGCCCGGGGGAGGGGGCGCTCAAGGTAAGTGACCTACCGGATGTGCGGCCCTTAAGGGTAGGTTTTTCGAGGTTCTGGCAAAGGCCAGGCCCGCCCAGGTGCACTGTAAGGGTAGGAAATTTGAGAAAATGTAGAACATTTTTGCCAAAACTGGGGGAAAATGGCCTACAAATGCACTGTAAGGGTCGGTTTTTTAGCAAATTTCACAGTGCACTGTAAGAGTCCGATTCTGAGACCCCAATTTATGTCCGAACGTACGGTAATTTCGAGATCGAGTGCCCCTCTCCCCCCAAGCTGTCGTCAAAGTAATCAAATCCCCAAAGGGATTCCTGTCAACAAACTTTAACTAAAATCCTTTTGTGAATAAACTGTCATGGTATTGAATTTGAAAGGCGAGAAGTGTTGTTCGTGACGTAAATTTGATGAAAAGTTCAATACAGACCAGTTGTTTCCATTTTTAAGCTTGGCATCATAATAGTATCTCAGCAGAAATACTTTAATTGTCAATTAAGATTTTTGAAAGCTCTTCAAATTAACTTTTTATTATTACTTCAAATTTGTTTTATTATATCCATCATTTATAAGAAACAGACCTGACACTGTCCATTAGAGTTTGATTTTGGTCGGACGATGTCTGAGTGTGTTTTTACAAACTGGGTCGGGTATAATAATAGCCCAAATTTCTTTTGTTAAAATAATTAGCGAAAATCTTAAAATCGTAAAATTGTTCTTTTTAAATACTATCTTTTCTTTTTATAAGGACAATTCTATAAGAACATCGAGCTTAAGATTTGGTGAAAAGTTTTTAATTGGGCATGGGAATTTTCCTAATGAAAACTTAGACGGCCAAGGGAAGCATTTTAGGCATAATATTGAGGGTGGGGAGGGGTAGGAGATTTTAGAAAATGTGGATCAAAGTTAAGAACATCCGAGCCTCGCCCGAAATTTTCTGGTTCTTATAAAAAAAGAGCGTATGAAATAGAGAATATTTCTTATAAAAATTTTAAAAGTGGTATACAGTGGTATGCACAGACTCTTTTAAGAAGGGCATTTCGTCATTAAAGATGCATCAATGGGCAATTATCTGTCTCAATTAGCCAATTTTAAAAGATGGTGTTTTTGAAAATGGTACTTAATGGAATTAAAAGAGATGTCTTATGTTTCAAGTGATTTTAAGTTCCGTTTTATTTATTTATTTATTTTTCAACGAGAAATGTTGTCTAATTTTATTAAAACGATAATTATTTTGACGATGCCTTTTTTATCATCAGGTGGTATGGTTTTGTTGTGAAAAAGCTATTATCAAATGAGTGGTAGATTTATTATCCTAAAGTGAGAGAAATGAACCGAGTTTTCGTTTACGCAAAGTTCTTGAGAATCTGTTTAGTGAGTGTCAAACGTCCGGATTTTTTAGGATGTTTAGAAAAGATCAAGTAATGAACTGCAATGAATTACCATACTAGGCAAAGACTGGAAAACAGCCACTCAAAATTCTTTATAAAATACTAAATAGAGAAAAACGAACTCCGGAATACTCAGGTTAAAATTTCGAGTTAAAATTCCGAGTTAAAATTTCCAGTTAATAATTATGACGTCATTTTTCGAGTTAATAACTCGAAAAACTTTTAATTTGCTTTTTCACTCGAGTTAATAACTCCAAATAAAAACAATGCAAAAAGCATTTAGAGTTATTAAGTCAAGTGAAAAAGGAAATTTAAAACTGTTTGAGTTATAAACTCGAAAAATGACGTCACAATGCTTAACTCGAAATTTTAACTCGAGTATTTCGGACCTCGGGGAAAACACTGATAAACGCAACGATGATAATTGATGTCAGGTTTTCTCGTTCCGAAAAACACAAACAACGAAAAAGTTCTTCATTTATTTTCCCTTTGGTATCCTTCCTTTTCTTTCAGTTTTTTAGCTTTTAAAATCTTCTATTTTTTTCTATAGGTTATAAGAACGAGCAAACCACCATAAACTGATATTTTTAAACTCATAAGAACCTCATAATAAGAATACCATGAGAACAGAAAGAAACCTGGAGTACCTATAAAATAAAAAATGCTTTTTTAGACATGTTTTGAAAATTTAGCAACATTATTTTTCAGCCCCTGAAATTCTCTCAAAAGCTAAATTGATTTCAAAAAAATTATGTTCTTTTATGGCAGAAATGCCTACTCTAACAATCCTTACAAAAAAAACACATACACACAAAGTTCATTTCTATTGAAAAGTTGAAAAAATCTCCTTAGTGACCATAAAAAGCTACCTGAAGACACTGAAGACAGGCTATACTGGAAACCTTTTTAAAATATAATTTCTTTTTGACAAATGAATATTTTTATTATTCTTTCGTTTATTTGGAATTATTCTTTCTCTGCTGTGACACGAAAATGAACAACGAATGTGCTTTGTTTCTTACTATTGATGAAAGTATATTGGATCATGCGGTTTTACAGGTGTTAAAGTCGATGAACGTTCTATCGCAAGAACAAGGTAGACAGTCTGGTTCTTAAAACACTACCCTGAAGACACATACACATCGTTTTTTCAACGTTCTTTCGACGTCCAAATAACCTTCTGACGTTGCAACAACGTTCTATCTGTCAACTTGTTGAATGTTATGATTGAAGGTTAAAATTATTTGGAATCTAAATTTGTATGCAAGATTTTATTGCTTTTCAATAACAAAGACTACCTTATGGAACATAACTTAGTCGGACAGAAATTATTGGTCGGACAAAAATTTTAGTCACCTCCAAATTGTTTTAGAAATAAAATAATAAACTGAACAGTACCCTAAGCTAAAACCATCTTTTTAAGTCAGACAAAGGTTGTTGCTGTAATACAAAAATGTCACTTTCAAAATAGTTTAGTCACTTTTGTTCGACTAAGGTTTTGTCCGGTAATTTTTGATTTGTTCTTTATTTAATGTTGGCATAAAACGTAGTAACTAAATACTAATACAATTCAACAAACATCAAAATTTTCTAAAAAATACAAAAGATAAGGTTTCGGTGTATTTTCTCAATAAATAAACTCTTTATAGGGCCCATGTTTATACTACACCAAAAGTTCGAATACCGTTTTCTTATAATAATATGTTAATGATGCCATCATTGCATCATTATGATTTTTTTAAACAAAATTGAAATTTATTGGTCATGTGAAAATCACCAAAAAACTCTTTCACTATTTTGTTCGTAAAAATGGGCTATATATATTTAGGCTCTATAATGTTAAATATATCCAAATAAGGCTTCTTTTTTCAGTATTACCCCTTTCCCCCTATTCTTTAGGGGGAATTTTTCATTATCTTTATAGATGCTGCAACAAAAGGATTTTCAAGAAACTTTTAAGATATTAAAGAATTATATATTTATTTATATTTTTTATTTTTATTTTTTTATCGTGCTTTTTTCTTTTTTACTTGGTTTTAGGTTTGACTTTCTTACCATAACTATAAGAATTATGTTTAAGAATATTACTTCTCCTCTAAGTCCGCCAAATTATTTAAAACCCTTTTTAAATGAATGTACCATAATAAAACAGGTCTCACAAAATCTTCATTTCTTTGGATATGTTCTGGATAAAGCCTGCGTGTTCTTTTAGAAAAGATTCTCTCAATCAGAAAACTTCTTCAAGCACAGGCTCAATTGCCCTATAGCTACAATATATATATTTTTTTATTTTTTTTTATTCTCGAAATCCTTTGAATTTTTAATGAAAATTAATACATCCATCTTCTTCTTATAATATGATATCTTTTTAGTGAGTGGTGTTCTTTTCCTGATTTTATATTTTCAAGTCCAAAAAAAAAAATTCAAATTTCTCAAAAGATCTTCTTTTTTTCATTTTTTACTCAATTGACATTCGCTTGGTGGAAACACACAACGTTTTTTCAACGTTGCTTGGACGTTGAAATAACGTTGCGTGCCTGCTGGCAATATTTTCCTATCGTATCAAAGAAACGTTGCTGTTTTTGGTGATGTGACCTCTTGAAAAAGATTCGGGGGAGTCTTCCATTATTTGGTTCCTTTTAGTCTGGAGATAGTATGAAGTTGTGTCGGCTGTATCAGTGAGAGAAAATTTGTTGTTGTTTTCGGGAAGAATTTGAGGGGTTCTCGTCTGAATCTTGGTCCTACAATAAATAAACTTTCACCTCGCAACTCACTTTTGCTGGTAAAGAATTTAAAATGTTTTTCCGGAAGAAATTCTCTTGATTCTCTTGTGATTTTGCTTTTAAAGAAGAATTTTGGGGGTTCTTTAATTAATTTCTTTGGGTTTGCAGCTGGGTTGCATTGTCCAATGCTTTTGGTATTAGGCGCGAAACACTATATAAGGGGAAGGGGAAGGGGGAGGGAATCTTCGGTCGGTCTTATGCATGTTTTTTCAAAAAGATTTTTTGATATAGCAGACCATTTTTCTTTAAAACCATGATAGAGGGATGTAGAGAGATAATGTAATATGATATCAAATAAAATTCGAATACATGGTTTCATTTTCATTTTCCAATCTGTGTATATTTTTTGGAGGGAGGGAAATTCAGCTTGTGTATTTGATCAGGAAAATTCAAGTCATATCTATAAACTTTTGTATTTTTAAAGCACCTCAAATTTTGTGTATTTTCAGTGGAAAGAAAAAGTTTTATTTTAACTATGTGTATATTTTATTTTTCGAGGGAAATTTAACTAGTGAAAATAATCAAAATTGTGTATTTGATGAGGAAAAGTCAAGTCGTATCGAACTTTAGTATTTTTAAAGCATTTCAAACTTTGTGTATTTTCACAGGAAAATTTTCGATTTATGTGAATATTTTTTGGTAGTTTTGGGTAAAAGTGTATTGGAGAATTGCATCATAAATTTTTAGATTTTTTTTTCAATATTTCTTGCTTTCCATCTCAATTTTCTGTTGTGCTTTGAAACTACTGTAGGCTGTTCCAAAAAAAAAAGAATTATGCAGGAGGGGGGAGAAGCTTTTTTCTCATTTGATTGGACCTCCAGCGGTCGTTCGAAATTCCCTGGACATCACAAATTTACTCCCGAACACATACCCATAGAGATATCTATCCCCTACTAATCCCCTTTTTGCTGGAACAACCCATGCATTGTCTTGTTTAGCTTGCTTTAATTAAAGAGAACGATTTATATAACTTGTAGTTTTTTTTCATTTTCAAAAAAGTCAAAATTATTAAAAAAAGCGAGGAAAAATAGATGAGTAATAAACAACATGTCGTTAATGAAAAGCCCAAAACTCTTTCGTAAGATGTTTCGTTCGACGGAAGACATAAGGCAAGGCAAAGCAACACCTTTATTCCCGCGCCGCAAGAAAGGCGGGAAAATCTACCCGAAAGATGATTCCAACTTATCAATGACGTCATCACCGACACCGTCAGATGACGTCACTCTGACGTCACCCAATGACGTCAGTTTTAGTAGGCCATCCAACGTCAGTCAGTTCAGTATCGATGAAGACGATGGGGACTTTGAGGCTGACGCCGGCCACCAATTGGCCGATAGTGGTAACGACACCATGACACCAGTACCTGAAATCAAGGTCAAAAAGAAACGATATAGACGTTTCACCAAGAAATATATGCGTTCCAGGAAAAGCAAATGTCAGGATGATGATAAGATTTATAAGACGCGTAGTGTTCATGTTAAAGATCAAGCACTTCAAATAACACTGTGAGTTTCTACTATTTGCGATTCTTATCTTTCAAAGAATCCTGGGCGGTTTATTTGTTTTCTGTAATTAGCACGAGGCATGATTGCATGAGTGAGCCTTTTTTCATTACGTGAATGCGTGAAATTAAGTTGCTTGCGCGATGCGTGAATTGCAAAATTATTCCCGATTTTGGAAAATTGGGATTGCATGAATTTATCGAAAAAATTGGGTGAAGCGTGAATCGAGGTGAGACTGGGGGGGGGGGGAGGCTCTAGTATTAGATACATATGATTTGATCGTACATGATAGAGAAAAAAGGGAAAATTATTGGAGGTTTCAAGCCATAAACGGCGGATAGAGAAAAACAGTGACGGGAAAGTTTAGAACATAATATTCTAAAATATAAATCTACCGTAAATTATTCCATGCGGAAAATCTCGCCCGTCTGAATATCGCGCGGCTTAAGAATGTAGAGGTTTTTATCTAGAATCGTGGACTAACGTGCACGACTTTTGTGTTGCTCTTGCTCATATTCCTGGATGTCAACACTCTCCGTCAAAAGGTTTGAGTACGTTCTCTATCCGCCTCTGCTTTTCGTAATATTCTAAAAATTTAATTATAAAGACTTTTTCTAAAATTACGTCACGACCAACGGCTGCGCCGTTTTCATACAATTACCAAGGTGACTATGTCTCACGAGACTCAAAATGACACATCTATCAATGGAGTCAAGCTCCCTTGGGATTCGGTTACCATAGCGCTCAATTCAAAACGAGGCAGTCGTTGGTCGTGACGTGATTTATGAAAAGGTCTATTGTACAAATATCAGTTTCGACAAAATGATCTTTCATATTGAAACCACTGTGAATTTCTTTTTATATTTCTTTTTTGTTTTTTTTTGAAAGACAGAAGAATCAATTAACATGTACAATAATGTACCCCAGAAATAATCAACCAAAGTGCGTCCGGAAAATCCTCAATTGCTCTCTTGAAAAACCAATTAAGTTGCATCGGGCATTGAAATTTACGATTATAATTTCAATCTTAATTACGCACATAAATCACGAGTCGCTTTCTTTTGGACAAACTCTATATTAAAATGGAAAATAACAAATGAAAACCAGAGCTTTCAGATCTAATCAATCGCTAAGAAAATACCAGTTAAAAAAACTAGATGTAACAAATTTAATTTGGAGAGGGTAACACCAAACATGAATCAAATAAAATAAAATACATATACTTTATTGCATGAAAATTTCGCAGTTTCGCGGTCGAATTGGAAAAACCACCAAAATTTCATGCAATAAAGTATGTAATAAGTAAAAAATTAAAAACTTTAACAAAACATAGAGATAAAAACACAAAGAACATTTACTTACTCATTCATAGAGAAGGAGTGTTGATAAAGTTCATGAAACACAAACATTAAAACTCCTAATAAAAATTAGCAAAACGATTTTTACTTTCTTTTTCTTCTTCTTCTGGAAACTCCTCTTTGATGTCTTTGTCAATGTTGTCGTCATCATAATCATCATATTCGTCCATTACGTCTTCCTCTGATTCCTCTTCTGTTTCTTTCGTACCATTAATAAATGACTGTTTTTTCTTTCCTTTTCTTTTGGCCTTATTAATTTCTTCTCTCTCCAGTATGTTTTTCTTACGATTTTTAATGAATTTGTTCATATCAATTTCGTTTTGTTGACAATATTCTTCGATTAACTCATTGAAATATTTGTACGATTCGCAAGAAATTTTCTATAGTAAAACAGACAAAAAAAAGAATTACTAAAAATTTTATCAAACATTTCCTTGACATGAAATTAAGAAAATAATATCTAAGCGGGGGAGGTGAAGCAAGGATATTAAATTTGGTCATGTCTAGGGGTAGTTTTGGATGTCCGAAGGGTCGAATCGACGCTTGTCCTAGGGTCGAGATGTAAAATACCCGGTGAGTTACGAGAAAAAAGCTTATATCTCTTACGCGTCTTGTTATTAGGTTGTCTTCTTTCAGCTCCTTTCTTTTCTTCTGTTTCCAAAATTCTTTCTTCTTGTGACATTCGGAGATGAATTCTTTTGGTAAAAGATCTTTGGTTTCATCATGACTATACATAGCCATGAGGCCAATTGCCTCTTTACTTCTGGGAAACGTTCGGTCCCGAGATCTAATACTCATGTCCCTATGTGCAACTTCTATCCGACCAGGACGTTTTTTATATTCATTATTTGTTTGCGGGATTTCATTTTCGAGTAGTTTCATCTGATCAATGTTGTTTTGAATGCAATATTCTTCGATCATTTCGTTGAACATTTTGTTCGCCTGATGGAAAATCTAAAACACAAAAAAACATAGACTGGTAAGTTAACAAAGCCACTTTATGGGGGATATAGCGTTGATAACAGTATAATAAACTAGGTCTAATCCACAACATCTGGCTATCAGCACAATTGGAATTGAATTGATGCTCTTCGACGAAGAATTCCATGATAACAACATAATTTTACGTAATCACACCAAGGAATTTCAAAATTCAAGCATTCACGCAAATATTAAAACCCACTCAAGCAACACGACGCAAACCGTTTGGGACCCCATATATTAGAATGTACGCGACAGTTTTTGTGAAATAAACTTTACTCTTAGCTGCAACATAATTTTTGGAGTTGATTGGAGTGATATTTTGACGTTAAAAAAGGATTAAAAGTCGCAAAATCGGTTCTTGTATTTTGTCCATTTCGGACATCAATACAAATAAATTAGAAATGCAAGAACATTGACTCTGTTATACTGGATTCTAATCTCTAGCTAATAAAATGGGAAATGAAGTGAATCAAGCTGCAAGACTGATCAGTTTTCTACCAGTTTCGCACTGCAGAAAGGAGATTCTAAAGTTATCCGAGAACTCTAAACCCAACCTCCTTCTGGATCAGAAAATATGAGCATTTAGAGTTTGACCTAGCCCATTTTTCCTTAAAATAAACAACTTTTTCTAAAAATTGCTCTGACAATAAGAATTATTTTAAACTAAATTTTGCCTAAAATAACTGAAATAAAAACTTACATTTGCGATGTGAGGTCTTTCAGATTTTTTAAGTTGTTTTCCTGCTTTCTTTAAATCACCAATAAATTTACATTGTTCGACTTGAAATGCAACGACCACGCTATCAGGAACGATACCTGATAATTCATGGAGTTGATAAAATCCCATTGTTTCAAAAGGTCTTTTACTACGTAATGTTTTCTTCGCATCTTCAATGTTGGTCTGATTTGTTTCATTTTGATCCATGGATTGTTGACGAATTGAAGAATTTATGTCTGATTCATTCAACACCTTAATACTGTCTACATCATCGTCAAGCTTTAAACATACCACGTTCGAAGTTGATGGAAATTGAGTATTGGCTCCAGGGTTATTTTCTTCTTCCCACTCTCCTTCTTTTATATCACATGATCCTTTTTTCTTGCCCTTATTTTTACTTTCGGTCTCAAGTATGTTTTTCTGACGATTTTCAATGAAGTTGTTCATATCAATTTTGTTTTGTTGGCAGTATTTTTCGATTAACTCATTGAAATATTTGTTCGATTCGCAAAAAGCTCTCTAAAACAATCAAATGAGAACAAAATTACTAAATTTCAAATTAGTATCTGCCTTTCTTCAAATTAGTTGACATAAAATGAAATTTTCGAACACCAATATCTTTAATGGTTTCTAAATACATTAGTCAATCTTTATTCCTAAGAATTTTACAGGCTAAAAGAGGATGGAGCATAGAAGTAAGCTAGTCAAATCTCAGTTTAAAAGACACATGGTCAAAAAGAGATATAAAAAAATCTATATTAAAGAACATTGACATTTTTCTTACGTATCTTGTTATTGGGTTGTTTTCTTTCATCTTCTTCATTTTCTTCTCTGTCCAACTTTGTTTCTTTCTGTGACATTTGGAGATAAACTTATTTGGTAAAAGACCTTTGGTTTCCTTGTTACTATATAAAACCATAAAATCTATCGGCTCTTTACTTCTGGGAAACTTTCGCCCGTCACTAGATTCAATATTTATTTCCCGATGTGCGACTTTTATCTGACCGTCGTCACTTTCATTATCATTATCGGTTTGCGGGATTTCATATTCGAGTAGTTTTGTCGAGTCAATATTGTTTTGTGAGCAATATTCTTCGATCAATTCGTTGAACCTTTTGTTTGCCTGATGTGAAATCTAAAATCGCAAAAAGTTATATAAAAGTGTCTATTAAAAAGGTTTTTAGTGAAGGGGAGTCAAAATTTACTCTAAAAAGGGGTAGTAGTTCGTTCACAATATTTGAAAATAGCAAAAAAAATAAAGCCATGGTAATTCAATCAAAAAAATGAATTGTATTTTTAATTAGAATTAATGCAAGTATACTAAAATTCCTGAATTAAAACTTACGTTTGCGAGGTTAGGAGGTCTTTGAGGCTTTGTAACTTGTTTTTCTTCTTTCTTTAATTCACCAATAAATCTACGTTGTTCGAATTGAAACGCAACGATCACGCTATCAGGAACAATACCTGATAATTCGTGGAGCTGATAAAATCCCATTGTTTCAAGAGGTCTTTTACTGCGTAATGTTTTCGTCGAATCCTCAATGTTAGTTTTGTCATTCTGATTCATGGTCTGTTGGCAGATTGATGAATTCATCTCCGATTTGTTCAACATCTTTATATCATCTAATACATCATCTTCAAGCTTTATACATACTGCGTTCGAAGTTGATAGAGATTGAGTATTAGCTTCAGGGTTATTGTCTTCTAAATTTGAATGCTCTGTTTTAAGATCGGGAATAGAACCATTACTAAAACCTTCGATGGTCATTTCTTCTTCTTCTCCTTCTTCTTCTTCTTCTTTGACAAACGTGGAAGTTGAAGGATTTTCTACATTCATCTTTGCTTTGTTCTTCTTTTCCTTTTGTTTTAATTGCAAAACTTCTTTATTTTCGATGAACGATTTCAAATCAATGTTTTGTTTGGAACAATAGTCTTCTACTAATTCGTTGAAGTATTTGAACGATTCGCACTGCACTCTCTAAAACAAAAGATTTGTTGGCTCAAAATCGACTACTAAGTATATTCGGAGAAACTTTCGCGAAATTCACAAATTTTGGTTAGTTAAATTCACGAAAGTCAACTCTCGCTAAAATGTTGGACTTTATTAAAGAAACTTACGCTAAATTTGATTAGTTTTACAAAACTTTAATCTTCTCGCGAATAAAAGCAACTGTTTTCTCCGCATTTATCCAAAACTTATGCCATTAAACGTCTGATTCGTAAAAGTATTACGAAAAAAATCGACAATAATTATTCAGCACGCGAAAAGCAACAAAAACTTATTTTTTTTATGAACCCTTTCCATCTCGATCCTTTTTTATGGGTGTTCGTTTATTAAAATGAGCTAGAACAAGCTTTAATAAACGCCAATTTCTCTGAACCAGAAGAAATTACAGGTTGGTTTATAGCCCGTTGGATAGTTAAGAGTCTCACTATGCGGCTCTGACTTAATTGAAGCAAATTACCCAGTGGTACATCTTCAAATCACTCTTGTTTCAATTCTATTAGCTAGAGGATAAAATCGTGTGTAACTGAATCAAGTTTCTTGTAGTTTTTCACTTGTCGTCCAAATATGGCCACAAACGGTCAAAATGTAATTTTGTAAGGGGATATGTATACTCCCTCCGAGATATATGATTTATATACATACTGGGCGAATGTATAGTCTGGGAATTATTTCAAACAACAAATGTCAAAACAACAAAATCTCATACCCTTCGAATAAACGGTGTGTTATCAACTAACTCTTCTGTTTTCTGTCGATGCCAAGCTAATCGTTTGTTATTACATTCTTTAACGAACTGTTTTGACATGGCCCATTTTAATTCAACGGCACTGTACATTTTCATGAGGTCAATGGGTTCAGCACTTCTGGGATATTTATACTGATCTATTTGTTGAAAGTCAATTCGGTTTTCTTCGCGGTTTGCGAAAAACAGGGCCTTCTTTTCTCGCCCGTTTTGCAACAATTTTATTGGATCAATACCATTATCCTTGCAATAGTTTTCAACCATTTCATTGAGATATTTATTGGAAGTCCAATTAAAATTCTAAAAATCAAAAAGAAATTTACAACGTCAAGTAAAATTTGCCGATGATACCGGACAACACTTTTACTATTCGGACAAAACTGAAACTTTTGGAAAGTGACTAAAATTTTGTCTGATTAACATTTTTGTCCGACTTAAAACTTGGTTTAAAGATGTTTTTAATACGCGTTGTATATTTTCATTTTGTTAGCTTTAAAATAATGCTTAAGAAAGAAAAAATTAAACACTTCAATTTCGAACATTTCAATCAAATTAACACTCCAGGGCATTTTTCGAAACACAAACTTTTATGCGTTATTCTTATAAAAAAAGAGTGCATTGTGCGATTAATAAATACTAGCTGGCAAGCCAGCGTCGCATGCCGCACATCGCAAGATCAAGATACCGTAAAATAAGTGTTTACAAATTATTTTATATCTATAAAGCTAGTAGTTGGAGGGTTATTAGTGACATCACTGGGTCAAATTGCCCCCAAAAAAGTACTTGATTTGTAACCTCAATTGTGGATGCTGCTATGTTTCCCATTGTGTTCCCTGTAAAATTTTCGTTCCAATGAGGGGTCAACAAACTCTCAACTCCAACCCAACCCTGAGATATAGGCTTTTAAAGTCTGATCCATTTTGATGACGTCACTTGGTCAAATTGCCCCAAAAAGGTACTTAGTTTTTAACTTCATTTTTGGATGCTGTAATGTGTCCCATTGTATTCCTTATAAGATTTCCGTTCCAATGAGTGGTCAACCACCTTTCAACTCCAACCCAACCCCGAGATATCGACTTTTAAAGTTTGATCC
>JAUJPO010127323.1:0-21117 GCA_032270745.1 Tiaropsis multicirrata | reverse complement strand
ACGAAAATATTTGTGGGTGACGAAAATTATGTCCGACGAATAATTTAGTCCGACATTGTTTTGTCCGATAAGGTAGTTTATTCGAGGCCATATGAAGTCATTTCATTTCTTTGTTAAACATCAGAGTGCATCATAAAAACATGACTGTTCATAACATATAAAAGCTGTGTAGAAGATGATTGTGTCCTTCTTAGTTTTGCCTCTCCCTCCTCTACCTATATTTTTATTCGTTTTCTTTATAAGAAAAAAAGCTTATGAGAACATAAAAGGCTTCGAGGTCAAAAGATTTAAGAACATGTTCACATTTGGAGGCTTTGGTGAATCAAGAGTATCGAAATAAGAACATTTTTCATATTTTTGATTATGAAAACATATGAATTAAAAGACTTTTAAGATTAAGAATATTTTAAGACTTGATACCAAAAAAGCTAAGAACAATAAAAGGCTTCTTCGAATTTTAATGTTCTTATAAAAAAACGCGTATTCGAAGTAAATCCTTTAATACGTTTTTTTACAACGCTTAAGTGCTTATTATTAATAATGTCTCCGGTTCTTTATAATTCTCTTGGAATATAAATTACGTAGCTACTACTAATTTCGATTAATTAGCAAATGAGTTTTTTTTTAACTTTAATTGTGTATGGTCATCAAGAATGATCAGAAAGAAAATCCTTTAACTAGGACTGATTGATTGATTGGTGATATTTTTCTAAGAAGAAGTTCAATTCGTTTTTTATGTATTTATTTTGATATTTTGATGAATTTGATAGCCTGTTTTTGAACGTGTAGGATAAGTCATCATGAAGGTATGGTCTGTTTTTTTTCTACATAGCCCGATTCCTTTCTTTATTCTGATACACAACTATAGCTGTCATTTATCACTACTGTGTACCATATAGAGAGAGCTATTGAAAGTTGACAACAACCGATAAACGTATAAATAACAGGCATATTCTAATAGACATTTTTCCCTTGTTTTTTTTCTTTTCTTAACAGCGCTATTTGGAAGAATACATGAGGCACCCAACAGCTAAGGCTCAACAAGAGGTATGAAGTCTTACGTACTGTAGTCTCTAAAAATTGCCTGAATAAAAGAGACAAATTTTTGTCTCGATGCTTCGTTCTTATGAAGAATATTCTTACTTGTGAAGTTTTGTCTTCTATCCTTCTAGAGCTAGTAGTTCTCATGTACTGTTTTGTCTCTATGCTTTTAACATATAATTCATCTTCCAACTTGAGACCACGCAGTTCTTTAGTACAAGAAGAGTCTCTAAAAATTGCTTGAATAAAAAGAGACAATTTGTCTTCGTTCTCCAAACTCGTTTAAGAGAATTCACTACGGAAAACTTGAGTGGTCTCAAATTGTCAGGTCCACAACCTCTAAAGCTAACGGTTCTCATGTACCGTCTTCTGCTTTGGCTTCCAATTTAATCTTTATGAAAGACGTTTACCAGTCTCACCTCACTCATGTCCATGTCTTGTTTTTTTACCAGTACCATTCAATGGCGCGCAACTCGTCTTAAATTCAATCTTTAGAAAAAACTTTTTATCGAATTATGAGAATGTCGAAGCACAAAAGATCGAATACATCGACTATTATTTTCAAATTGTTGGATTTTTTTTCCAAACAACCAAGTTTTCTGCAGAAACGACAACAAATATTTAATGCAGCTCTCTTTCCTATACTTTCAGCTTGCTGACTCTCAGACGCGAATGCACTCTATGGAACAACAATTAAAAACTCTGACAGGTTCCATACCACCAAGGGTGAGTTTTTAATCATTTAATTTCTGTTTCGACTTCATATTCTTGAATAATCCCAATTTTTTTAATCAATTATTCGAATAATAGATTACAAAAACTAAAGGGTTTGATCTATTTCACCAATACTAACATCGATAAACAGTAACCTTTCTCCTTCCATAGCATAGCTCAAGAAATCCATTATTTCAAACATCAACGATCAATATTAAAAACTAACTTTAACTTTTCTTCCATCTTCTAGCCATCAGGAATCTCCATTAAAACATCACAACCCCGCCACAATCCCGCCTCACCACAATCTCGTCCCTCGCCTGTACCCTCGCCCATCCCCCCTCAGCCTGTTCACGCCCCGCCACAACCGCCACACTCACCGCCCACAGACTCATCATCAAAACGACCTTCTAATCACGAGAATGGCAGCAACATCAAAAGTCCAAAACTAGCAAAAGTATGATTTTTCTCATTTTCTCATTTATATTTCTCCCATTATTTTATTTCTTAATCTTGAGTTGGTTCGCCATACTTTTATTAACGTGAAGGTATTAAAAACCTTCTGCCAAGCTTTAGTACGAAAATTGGATAAAATTTTGCTGGGTTGCATTATCTACCAAGTCTCTTTGATCTGATCAGGAATGGCTGTCAAGTTTAATTTTTGAACTAGATTTTCTGACGAAAAGCTAATTCAAGGTTGAGGATGTCGATTTTTTCTTAACACAACCCCCCTGGATATCTGTGCCGAAAATTTCGAACTCCTTGGTCCTCAAATTCTTACCCCCTGGATATCCTAGGATAACAAAAATTTTGAACCCCCCACCCCCTGGATATCCTTGGTCTTCACAGATTCTTACCCCCTGGATATCCTAGGATGTTGAAAATTTTGAACCCCCAGCCACCCCCTGGATATCCTATAACAGGGGGGACACGAACATTTTCTGGCAAAGCCCAATTCATTGCGCTCTTTGGGCGCGCGAAAAAGGCCTATTTTTGCGCACGAAAATTAATAGGTACACGGGTTAGTGGAAAATATTTATGGCTAATTTATAGCCTTTGCAATAGCATTGTTGGTAGAGCATATTTAGCAATTAAAGTATTCTCCCTTCGTTGAATATGGTCGAACCATTTTTAAACAAAAAAAATATTTTTGTAGTTGCCGAGTTGTTTTTAAATTTTGGAAAAATATACTTCTTCAATAAAAAAATGATGGTTCTATAAAAAAGGGTACGCGAAAATGAAGGGATTTAATAAGGTATTAAAAACGTTACATGACTTACACGTATTTCTCTCAAGTTGCAAAGCATTATTTCAAACTTGGAGAACCACAAACGAGTTTTCTAAGAACTGAAACGTCATCTTAACAAACCACTGAAAGGAAGAAATACTTGAGACATAATATCGAGTGAGAGTTCAGAATATGATCCACCCGTTGTCCTCTGATTACCTTTTTTTCAGACGATCTGATTTCGAATTTCTCTATCTACTGTATCCTGTAGTTTTGTTTACTATACGTTGTTTTATTGAGAACAAAGTTTATAAGAACACATAAAGCTTCGAGGTCAAAAAGTTAAGAACATGTTAAAAACATTTGGAGGCTTTGGAGAGTCAAAAGTACGGAAATAAGAACATTTTAAGATTTCTTCAAATTTTAATGTTCTTATAAAAAAAAAAATGTGTATGAAAAAATCACTTTTCACTGAGGATATGCGACCTTTTCTTTGTTGTTTTTTACTGTTAAAAATCTCCTAGCTTTGCTATATGCTTTTCTCCTTTTTGTTTTTTCATTAGAACAACCTCATTTTAAATTACCACATTTTCCCCAAAGAACACTCGGTCATTATCGCGAAAAGTGGCGATCGTTAAGCATAGTAACCTTTATAAATAAGTAATATTTTGAATGAAGTTTGAAACGGTGGCAATTAAAATTGCAGCGGGCACAACCGCCATTACGTATGATGAATAAAGAATATTCAAAAATCCATTTTTGGTTTTCTTATAAAAACGGTTGTCGCTATGACGACCAAAAAATTTGTAATTCGAGGGTTCATGAACCTTAGTGTTAATAAACTATGTTTGAACGAGTTGTGAATGTGTCTCTTTGTTGAGCAGTATAAAATCGTATGTAAATGGTAAAAATAATATTTTATGTGTTTCTTTCATATTGGTTCATGTTTGTTACATTCATAGCATAATTATATACATGGTGAAACTGCTCAAGTTTTTCTTTTGTGGCTCATGTTTTTTGTCGGAGTGGACGCTTTTTCGCTTTTTGAAATAATCTTATTCGGAGTTTCCGCTTAACCATTTTATTTTTGTGAAGTTTTATGATCTCGATGTAAGCATTTACTACTAAACAGTCAAATGAGTTTTGAGTATGTATGTAATGCAAATTCCAATCGAGTTTATGTTTGAAACTTTTAATTGTCAGTGCCATTTCACAGAAAGACTCGTACTTCCCCACATGTTCATGGGGGGGGGGGGGGATTTAATATTTTCGAGAAATCAAGCAGGTTATTATTTTTAGAACTTTCAATTTTCTGATTTCTAATTTCTAGGTCACAGAATCTAGCAGTTCCTCATCCATCAGCTCAAGCAATATGACTTTAATGAACGACAGTACTAACGCGTCCGGCAAACAACCTTCTGTCTCACCACCGGACGAGTCGGACGGTCACAATTTCCCATTCCCACTGCCTCAACCGGTGTCCGATATCAACAGCGCAATATCTGACACCAATGCTTTCGACGCTATGTTCGCTGATGCCACGCAAGTTAACTTAGACCCCGGAATTGCGCCGTTGCACGCGAATTCCGTAATATCGTATGAGGAAGACGAGTTTAACTCGGAGGATGAACGGTTCGACGACCATGGACCTTTCATAGACTTAGATACTTTAAAAAACCGACCGGCCCACTTGGCCGTCTTTTTACATTTTCTTATGTCCAACAATAACCCGGTACCGTTACTTTTTTGGCTGACAACCGACGTGTATGCACAAGAGTCGGGGTCCACAAAAGAATTACGGAAATGGGCATATGAGATTTATTCGACCTTCATTGCAAATAACGCTGTAAGAAAGTTTGCTTCTTTGGCTGGAATTTCCATGATTTCTTTCAAAAGTTTAAATTCAATCCACCATTCCAATTCAATTTATTTTTTTACTAGGTTCAATGGTTCAATACAAAACATTTGTGATATCCACGCCGTAATCTTTTATACGGAAACATACTAATATAATCCGGTCGCTTGCCACCAGTTTCGAACTTTTAACAATGAAACTAGTGACAAACATTCGGCTTTTAAGGATGTTTCCGTAGAAAAGATGACGTCATGGATATCATGAATTATCAATAAATGCGAAGATTGAAATTCAAGCATTTTGACTACATTTTAAAGATACAGTGATCGTCTATCGACATTCCTTTGCACCTTTTGATTTAAAGGATATCCAATATAGACCTAGGCCTCAAATCAGACTACAAGTTTCTCTATAGTTACCGATGGGCACATGAAATTACTGTTATGCAGGCTGTGTCATTTGAAAAAAGTAGGTGTGTTGTCCATCGCTCGCCTATGTCTTATTTTGCTTAATTTAGGTGTGCGATGTATCGCTCTTCTAACTTCCGTACAAACAGTGCAAATACTGTGATCAAGACGCGTTATTTTTCGCTGGCTATGACCCCTTTAGGCGAGCGTGGATGCGTGTGCGAGTGATCGCTCGCTTCAAATGACACAATCTGGTTGTGTAAACTAAACGGCGTTCGATTAAAATGCTTTTTCGTGTGTAGAAAATTATAAAGTGAAAGGGAGAGATTTCAAGTAAAAATGCTCTTCCAGTTTTACCGCCCACTTTTTGTAACCCTTTTAAACGAAAAGGTCACGCGTCATAAATTGAATTCAGAAAATGAACTGGAGAAAAATTATGCCTTATAACTTTTTAGAATTCTTTTTTAAACCGGACCTACTGCTACTCGTTTTATTTGTATTAGATGTCATGAATACAGATTATTAAGTACCGTACTTTTTTACTTTTTTTAGCCATTGAAAGTCATGGTTTCAGAGCCAGAGGAATTCGCAATAGGTTTGTACCATAAAAATATGAAAACAAAAATCAATGGTTCTTCACCCGCTATTTTGAAACGTACTAATGAGAATGAGAAATAGTCGAATGAGAAATTCTTGGAAGACAGACCTATGTCTATGAGTACTGTTAAAGCATTGTACGCGTTTTTTACTTAAACCTATTTTATGAGAACATTTTAGGCTGAAATTGGTTCGAAAATTAAGAAAACAACTCTGCGAGGGAGGATTTTTGGCGCCTTTGAGACAATGCATTTTTCTCTGTTCTTTGAATTCATTAAGAACATCGATAAGAACACCTGAAGCTGGAGAAATAAGAACATATCCAGCCTCAAAAAATTTTTTAAAAACGTTCTGATAAAAAAACCGTGTATTGACAAAAAAACATGTTTTGTTTTTTCTACGCTTTAGAAGAATCATTCAACCCAAAAACTACAGAAGACAGAATAAAAGGCATCTTCGATGTGTCCAGGTAAAATAAACGCATTTCTTTTGATGATGTGTATACCCAACTTTTAAGGAAAGAAACTTTTGCCGAATTTCATGGAATTTAAATTATAGAAGTTTAAATTGACAGTCGAGGGAGCTTCGAAACATATTTTTCGTAAAAGTGATTAATTTCATGGAGTACATTTTCCGGAATTTAAGTCGCGTTTAAAACCCAAAGTCGCGAAATTAAATCCATTCTTTAGGTAAGACTTCTTCCTCAAACTTAAGGTAATGTATAGACTAGCAACGTGCAAATAGAAGTCACGGAACGAAGCACACCTTCTTATTAATCATATCCATTTGATAACCTCTGTTTCCGCTACAGCCAGTGGGAATAGCGGCACTTGTGGCCTGGTTGTTCCCCACACATCATGAACTTTATTTCTTATTTATTCTCAGGTTACGTATTTTTACTGAAGTGACCGAACAGCTTGCAGACTTTCGAAACAAACGAGCTCTTGGCTTGGGAGGTCTCTTCGGTGATCATCAACTCGAAGGTTCTTACTCTTATTTTTCATTTAGATTTTCCAGAAAAAATCCTTACTAATCTCCTATTTTAAGGATGTCAAGTTTACAACCCCAGACCCCCTGGATATACGTGCTAAAAATGTCAAACCCCCTGGGTCCGTGATCTTCAAATTATCACCCCTGGATATCCTAGAATATTGAAGCTCTCCTCTTAAAACATTTTGAAACTCTTTCGCAGTAACTGAACTCTCCCAAAGATACAAACCATATTATAATACCATTGATTTTACCTCTACGTATAAATTTTCGAATCACCTGTTTCAATCTCATTAATTTACTTTTCACAGATTTGGATAAAAACAAAGAGTACAAAGTGATCGAGCAAACGTTACTGCCTCATCTAGACGCACTGATGTAAGCTGCTTGGATTCTTTATCTTAATAAAGACCTCTCCTGGCCTCAATCAACACATTTTACAATGAGAACAGTTTTCCATTCCTCTCTGCTGCTTTTATAGGCCCAAAATTAACTATGGGAATTAGTGCCCGAGGAATTTCGACATTACAAAATAACCTGTCAATTTTCAAGGATAGAATTATTTTCTTGTTTTAGGAACGACCCTGATACATCTGATGAACAAATCGATCGCAAGTAAGATCTCGCCTTATGATCTTCAAATTCTTACCCCCTGGTTATCCTAGGTTATTGAAAATCTTAAAGTCTCGAACTATCCCCCTGCTTTAACTATCCCCTGTCCTTGGTCTTCAAATTCCTACCTAGGATATTGAAAATTTCAAACCCCCCTTGATATCCTATATTCTCAAAGTTAAGATACCGATTTTTTCTGGAGAAGTCCATCGCTTTTGATTTGCTTTGAGTGTGTTTTATGTTTATCGATAAGGAAATTAGTCATTCAATCCAGCTTTTTAAACACTGTAAAAAACCTATACTAAAGTCCGTCGCATAAAGTCCGTCACTAAAATAACAGTTATGTAGAAACCAGGATAACACACGAAAGAAACAAAAAGTAAATAAAGTGATGCTGTCCTGGTTTCTACATGGAAAGCCTTTTTGCAACAGACTTTCAAATTAGACGTATTTATGACCTATTTTCTAACCATCTGTTGTTCATTTCAATTTTCATTGACCTTAACTATTGTTTTTCATTTTTCTAGTTACGCGATAGCGGCAGCCTTGACGACATTTCTCAAACAAGTTGGTATCTCAAAGGTAAACAGAAATTAATTATACAATAATAACTGGTTCGGATTTTCGCTATTTCTTTTTGATTTTTTGCCCCGTCAACCTCCGTCAAATTCATTTTGACGTCAACCCTATAGAAGAATTCATTGCAACGCTAATTCTTGAGATCGTATGTTCAAACTGACGAAATATTTCAATGATACAATTTCTATCATCGAAAATCTTTGTTAGTGTAGCCATTTCCCTGAAGTGGTCTTTACCGTATTATATTGACCACTTGAGCTTGAGAACCAATCAAAAAAGCGCATTTGACTTGTATTGACCTAACCAGTTAAAAAATTACGTTATTGTAGCGACGGTGGCCGAGTGGTTTGAGTGTTCGCCTCCCGTTCACAAGGTTGTGAGTTCAACCCCCAGTCGGGTCAGACTAAAGAATTTAAAACTGATACTCGCTGCTGTCCTGCTTGGCACTCAGCAGGCGATTTTAGAGTGAGCTTTTCCAGAAAAAGTTGAGGATATAGGATATCCAGGGGATAAGAATTTGGAAAGGAAGAATATCCAAGAAAGAGGTTCGATATTTTCAACACGGATATCCAGGGGGCTAGTGTCGACATCCTCAACAAAATGGGGTACGGATCTTTTTCAAACTGTTTTCTTTTTCTCTTCATTTCAGCTTGAACGTTACCCAGGTTTCGTAGAGAAAGAGAAAGGTTTATTCGGCGGCGCTTTTGGCATGAACAAAAAGAAGATTTCCAAAATCAACGGCCATCAATTCTCTAGCACAACATACACTAACATCACCATGTGCAACTTCTGTGATAAAATGCTATGGGGTATCGCTCCACAAGGATTCCAATGTCAAAGTAAAAGCTTCTTCTTTTTCTAAACTTTTCTTTTTCTTGATCAATCGTACAACTTAAACTAATTCACGGACATCACTAGCCTCTCTTTAAAGATGTTCTCAGCATATGAATTTTTACTTTACTATTACTTTGATTGGAGTCACTTGAGAAAAATAATAATCACCATCTAGTAATTGTTGTTCACGACGCAATTTATGAATATATAACATCTAAAATTAATTCGAAGACGTTAGACGTTACTAGCAAAAGCTAGCTTGAGAGCACCCGGGCCCTGTATCATTATCCAGGAGCTTGTTTTATCTGGACCAGTCACTGTAGTATAACGTTTGATCTCATTCTTTCTTGTTTCTTCAGCGTGTGAGTACAACGTGCACAAACAGCCGTGTTCAGAATCACTCGTTGAAATGTGTACTGGGCGCGTCCAAAAGAAAGCTAAGGTATGTTTTTTTTGATTACCTTTAAAAACGGCTATCATATTTATGTGTGTCAATGGAAAATGGTGGGTTTTTTCGCTTGTGATAAGCTTTATCGGGCTGTTTTACCCTTGGATAAGCGGGTTAATTCTACACCTAAACCCCCAGGGTATTAATCCGGACGCGTATTAGGCCACCTTTCTGTACCAGAGTATTACCTCACGTTTATCCTCCGTTAGTATACTGTCTGTTTTGCCGTAAATTTCCCGTGAAGTTTTTTTTCTCTGTAAAGAAGTGTAGAAAATTCTCTTTTCTGCTGTCGCCTCAACTTTTTTCAAAATAATATTTGCCACGCTTGTTTACTCTTAGCTTAGAAAAATCTCAAACTAGAAATTTCGAATGGAAACTTTACGAAAATGCACGTTTGAATTTCCCGTCGATATCGGGCCTCTCTACATACAAATCTTGCATTCCCTATACAGGTTTTTTTACTGTAGCAACCCATTAATGTATTATACCTTAATTTTAACAATACATTTTCATTTTCAGAGGCCTGCTGGAATGGGTATAGCAAGCAGCAAATCTGACAAGTTACTGGGTACCGGTCAAAGTTCAGGTAATTTTTAATATGATTTTAAAATGTTGCATGTTTTTCAATGGACGAGAGCTGTAGCTCTTTTTATGCTGCGCATTTTTCCTTTTTTTTTATTTTGTTTATATTTAATAACTCGTATAAAAAAAAATTCATCTAGCCTCACTCCAACTAGCCTGGACCCATACTAACACATTTGACAAAGGTCACAAGGAGAAAAATAAGTATGGTAACATTGGTAACATTGCACAGTTTGAAAAGTTATTAAGCCAATCAAATTGCACGAATTTCAACTCGCCCATAAAATCAATAGGCGATTTCAGCCAATCAGAACATTTCTTCACTATGAGACCCGTCTACTTCAAAATCGATTTTTAAGATTTGAAGCAGACGGGCTCCAATCTACACTCCACACTGATACTGATTCATAATAATTTTTTTCTTTTTTTTCTTTACAGACAAAGATCCCGACGGAGGTATAGCTATGGAGCCTGCTCTCATATCTCCTTCCCGTGGACCTTCTTCAAAAGCATTTTTTCTATTTTTTTTTTGTTGCTCTGCTCTTACATAAATCAAGAATTTCTAATTGGCCTATTTCGTTAGACATGTTTTCTCGTTCACGATTATATACACCAAATATTTTGAACTTTTTTACCAGATACTACATACCAATTTTAAAAACGTGTTCTTATTTTGTTACGTAGTTCTAAGTTTTTCCGAGGTTTAGCTTTATGCTACATTTACAGTCCGCGCTCGTTATTATCTGGAACTCTCAAGGATCCGGCAAAGAAGAGGTTCGAGATGGTGAAAGTTCAAGATAGCGAGGGTTTGAGATAACAAGCGTCGACTGTATTTTATTGAATTTTTGCTTTTTTCAGGTGATCAAAACAATGAGAAACCAGGCGATCAACAAGAGGTAAAATTCTTTTGGATTGTCCAGAAAAAGATCTGTACCCCTCGCCCTGTTGAGGTTGTCGACTTTCTTATCACCACCACCAGCCCCCCTGCCATCTTCAAATTCTTATCCATGGATATCCTTGGATATTGAAAACTTCAACCCTGGATATCACAATCCTCAGCGATGGGGGTAGTACCGCATTTTTCTTTTGTTGTGTATAAAAGAAGAATTTGATCTCTTTTCATTGTGAAAGCTTTAACATTAACAACTTTTAATAGTAGGGTCCAGCAGGTCTAGTGTGTAATCATTTCTTCTTATGGTCTGCTTCAACTCATCGTGCGCAGCGATTACCTTTTTTGTGGTTGAAAATTTCTTAAAAAGGATTACGTCATCGGGAAAAAAATGCCGCGCTCAAAAAGAAGTTGATATAAACTGTTCTACTTAACGTCATATTTAACCAATCGAATGGCTTCATTTATTTCTAAGCCAATGGTGATCTAGTATTACGTCATTTTATAAAAAAAAGTTGGGTGCTGCGCGACGAGGAGCGGGAACCGACCTTTAAACACAGTATACTGAAGTTCTATACTGCTCCCCGAATCTGACTTTTGAACTGTGTGTAATAAAGTTTTTTTTTTGTTTTCAGGCAATGGACAAAGACAGCTCGTAAGTAAACCCTCTGAACATTGTTATTTTTGATATTTATTTTCTTTTTGAAATAATTCATTGACTCACACTCATACTCCACACTGTAACGGGAAAACCAACGGGGTAAAAAAAACTATTTCCTAAATGTTTGATGATTTATTCAATCAGTTACATTGATACATAATTTATCGGTTTTTTTCCCAAACCCAAAGAACAAGGATCAATACCACTTTAAAAAAAATGCATAATTCAAAGCACAGGACCAGTTCTCGTTTGATAAAAGATTTTATTTTCGATCAACGTCTCATGCATAATTTGAAGCTTTTGTATCTATTTATTTTTCGGCGTGGAGTTGAAGGAAAATTAGTTGGGTTCCTCGTTGAGTTAGAGCAATTTTGGTTCAGTAAATGTTTGTCTTGAAAGGCTAACATTTTTTGATCAGAAGGCTTTTTGAAATTCGTGAAAACTTTGTGCTTTCCAAAAAAGCTTCAAAACAGCTCATTAAGAGAAAGGTTTGGTCATTCTAAACATCTACACATGAAAAAGGGATGTTTCATTTTGAACGATGAATGATATTAAGAACAAGAGAAAGAGTGTAATGGAACCACCTTATACGCCCATTCTTCCCATGTATTTCAACTTGGAATTGTTTGGCAGAGATGTTAAAGTGCCTCACAGGTACAGCCCAATGCAATGGTTTATTATACTCTATTTTGTGGATCACTTTACTTTTTCATCAGTCCGCATTTCCAGTAGCACCAGCATATCTAATTTTAAAGCTGTTAAGCTACTTTTTGCTATCTAGCTAAGCTATTTCGGCTGACCTTCCTGAGCCGAGGCTGGTTCATCATGAGATCAAGAGTCTTACTTTAACATAGATTAAACTATAAAGACTATCGAAATATTGCTATATTTCTCAAAACAACAGTTATTTCAGGTATAAGAATTCTTTGATTCGGCGTTTTGTCTGTTTTTTTCCGTATCATATTTGACAATTTTATTTCATTTTTCATTTTCCTTTTAGTGACGACCAAGAAACGGACAGGTAAACGAAATGAAAGTTTGTCTTTCAACTCTCAAAATTTCGTCGTTACAATATCCTGGATAAAAAGTCTGTAGACTTTTAGAAATGCGTTTAAGAGCGTGAAGAGGCTATGCTGTGTTTTTTGGTGATTTTCTACTATTTTACAAAAAGTCTACAACCTTATGTTCGACGTTGCATTTCTGGCAAATATGAATTTTTGTTGCAACACCTGACATGTCTACTATTGGGCTTTACCAGAAAAAATCGATGTCGATTTTTCTTAACATCAACCCCCTGGATATCCGTGCCGAAGATTTCGAACCCCCTGGATATCCTTGGTCCTCAAATTCTTACCCCCTGGATATCCTATATTCTCAACAGGGGGGATACGAACTTTTTCTGGAAATGCCCAATCTACCATGGGCAAATAAAAATAGGGATATAATGATTCCATCTGCTTTCCAAATTTATCTCATCCATTACTGAAGATGAAATATTTCTTTTCTTTACTAAAGGACAACGACACCTGCCGATGATTCATCCAATTACCCATCTGGCGTCAAAGCAAACACGTATGCATGATTACTTTTACCACCTTATAATTCTCTCCATTTTGATTTCAATGTTCAGCCTTTGAATAGACCCACCGATTCGGGGTGACATTTTGCCAACTTTTGTTCTAAAGAAGGACGTGGTCTCAAATTGGAAGATGAATTATATGGCATAGAAACCTTGGTAGGAGGGGATTTCAATTGTACGGCTGAAGCTATTAGAAGCAGTATATTGTGTTTATAATTTACAATGTCTTTTTTGTTTACAGTATCGGGTACAAAGGACAATCCAAAGGTCAGAAGGGCGGTAAAGTTATACGAACCGAAAGCGTCAAAACAACGGTATGTACGGCATCCGGTATATTCTAATTAACTCAAGCGATAGGTCTTGGGTTCAATTCCCACTTGATTTGTTTACTTCTGAGAAAACTATGAACTACACCAGTGTAGGATCTGTCGATTCATTATCAATTAGTATATTATGCACTTGTTCTCATTCAAAGAATACTTTTAGCCATTGAAAACGAATGATGCAAATTTGATCCAGCTCAAATTTATTGGAAAGTATAAGGAAGGCTTTTGAAAAACTCAAATTAATTTTACAACAAAATCAATTTGTGCTTTGTTATATTATTTTATATATTTTTTGAATTTGTTCACGTTTCTAGAAAGACAATATCAAGATGAGCAAAGCCAAACAATCTCTACCGGGCATCAAAAGGTACATACTCCCTTCGCTGTTGTTGTGTATTCATAGTCCCTGTCTGGAAGTCTATATTTGTCTATTTAGACTTTCGTTTTGCTCGCTTTTTGATCATGTGATCAAAAAACGACCAATCATCTCGTGGTCAATAAGTGAGCAAATTGACATTTGACTTTTGTTGTAAGCAAAGAAAAAGTTGACAAAAAGTTATATCAATACATCGCCAGACCAGTGTAATTTTTACTGACAATGATCTAAATTTGGTCCATCATTGTGTTCTCATCAGATGTCGCTGACTTTATCATGAAATTTTGAAATCTTTTGTTTTCTTTTTTTTTATAGTGATTTTGGTGTATATGGTGCAACGCCCTTCAAAACACATTCTGAACGCCCTGAATCATCGCTCACGCCCGAACCTGATTCAGGTATGTAAACTATGATATACGTTTTATTGCTTACACTGACCACTATAAAACACTGGCGGGCAGGCTATCTCCTTATGGATTCCAGTGAAAAAGTGTGTTTAGTTTCGGCGAAATCCACGATGTAATGTTTTTTCTACACAAGAAAAATAAAAACTGTTTCCCAGGAAGTGCCTCAATAAAACAGCATTGTTTGGTTTGAATACTAAAATTGAATTGTGTGACTTCACTGTTTGTTAAAAAGTCAGATAAAAAATCATTAAAACAAAATATTCTCTATTAAGTAGTAAGAATTTTCACATTTAAAACCTCAGATTTCTAGAGCCTGTAGAACTAAAAAGATTAAGGTCTATGTAATACCTACTTGAGACTTATTTCTCTTTTTTCAGATAATGAGCCCGATTCGGATTTGGAGTTAGAAACCGAAAACTCGAACTGGCAAAGTACAGTTGTAGATAAAAAAGTAAGCTTTTGTTTGTTTGATTGGAGAAGAATCTCTCGAAACGTAGCCAATTATGTTAAATCTCGTGATTCAAGCCACGATAAACTTCCAATATGTTTTCTTTGTTTGGTTTGTTTTTTCTTGTTGTGATAATACGGTGTGGTCACACTGAATTTCGGCTGCCTTATCATAAACTATTTCAATAAGCCACGGACTTTGAGTACAAACGAGACTTTAGAAATGTTAGACTTTCTTATATACTTTCTGTTCTTTTTTTTCAGATATTAAATAAACTGAAATCAAAAGAATTAAAACGTCAAGAAGTCATACACGGTAAGACCATTTTAACTGTTGACCCTCCAATAGATGGATGTCTTTGTAATTGTTTCAAAATAATAAAAATCTTTTAGCATCAGTACTGTTAAAAGGAGTAAAAAAAAGCAATTTTATTCTTTTGCTCTTCATTAACCAAGCTACCTACTTCTTCTCTTTCTCTTTAGAACTCATCCACACAGAACGAACGCACGTGCGCAATTTGAAAGTTTTATATAGGGTAAGAAAGATATCTTTCTACAAATATGTTTATACCTCTATTTTTATAAGGTCTTCTGTTCTTCTATATTGTCATAATACTGACTTTTGTCGAGCACGGCACTGCCTGAAGTAAATGCTTTGATTATTAGGTAATTTAGACCATTAGCTTCAACTTTTGAGGATGTTGATTTTTCTTAACACCAGCCCCCTGGATATTCGTGCTGAAAATTTCAACCCCCCTGGATATCCTTGGTTTTCAAATTGTTACCCCTGGATAGCCTATATCCTCAACAGTACTTTATGGAAATAGTATTTATACAGCAAGTGGTAAGATTTCATTGCTTTTCCTTTCAGATATTTTACAAACCTTTATTAAAAGAAAACATCCTTTCACCAGAAACATTGAAAGCAATTTTTCCAAATCTCGAAGAACTCATCGAAATCCATGGTACGTAAGGCTCATTCACCATATAAATTCATCTTCCAATATGAGACCACGCCGTTTTTTATTACAAAAGTCTATAAAAATCACTTTAATAATAAAAGAGTTTTGTTTCGATACTTCGTTCTCCAAACCCATTTGAGAGACTTTACTACGGAAAACTCGAGTGGTCTTAAATTGGCAGTTCACAACCTCTCACATATTGCGTGGTTGAGTGGTTGACATTTTTTGTTGGAAGTCATTTTTGCAATTTCTTTCTTTTGATTCACCCAACAAAGACGGAACGTTATTTCAACTTCCAAACAACGTTGTTTCAGGGTCAGAACGTTATTTGGATGTGGAAACAATGTTGAAATAACATTATGTGCCTTCTTTATAAATGAGAAGGACCCTTGTCAGTCAATCCGTTTTTCTTTTTTAGAATCACTGTTGAAACCAATGAAAGAGCTGGTGAAGAAGAGCGAAGTTATAGATGCTGTTGGTGAACTTATGCTATCCAGGGTAAGTGTCTTGAGAAACTATTTAAAACACGGGTTAACTTGCCAGTTTAAAAAGCTTAGGGTTGTCTTGAGTCGTTGTCACCTGTTTTCTCATTGATATTCCAGCGGGCTTTTGGTAGCAAAACATTTTTAAACTTTGGTCTTAAATAGGCTTTTATAAAATCCACACCCCTCCTGTTGAGGATATAGGATATCCAGGGGGTTTGAAATTTTTAATATCCTAAGATATCCAGGGGGTTGTCTTGAGTCGTTATCACCCGTTTTCTCATTGATATTCCATCGCTTTTTGGTACCACGGACGTTTTTAACTTCGGTTCTTAAATGTCTTAGCAGGGTAATCCTAATCCGAACCTTGAATTCCGAGGGTAAGTTTCTTGGGTTTTTTATTGTTACCTATTCTCTTTTTTCAGTTTGATGGTGAGAAAGGACTACAAGTGAAGGACGCTAGTGCAACATTTTGCCGCTCCCTGAGCTCTTCATTAGCACTCATCAAGAAACTACAGATCACGAAACGTGAAGTACAAAATTTCATGACGGTATGTGTGTTAAAATATATGCCTTAAAAGTATTCTAAAATTGGTCCACGTACATTGGTTACGATTAAATATCCAATATTTAATTTCAATTCTTTAGTTAATATTTTATTCTGCGCCTTTTATATGAAAACACGACGCATTTTTCTTCAAAATCACGACATGATTGCGGTGCAATTTTCCTAATGTTATCACTTTATTCTTCATCTTTCCAGCGGCAAGAGAGTAACGAGTATTGTCGGCGACTGAAATTTTCGGACATCATGGCGACGTCTCATCAGCGTCTTGTCAAATATCCTCTACTACTTGATCAAATCAACAAATCAACTCCAGTTAAGCATCCTGATTATTCACCAGTGGAACAATGTTCTCGATGCTGTCGAGACATTCTCAATCATGTCAATAACGAGATCAAAATCGCTGACGATAAACATCGATTGGAAGAACTATCGAAACTAATCGAAGACAAGCGAGTTCTCGATAAAGAAAACGGAGAAGAGAAAGAGAAGGAAGGAAAAGGGGTACGGACCTGTTTCGTTTTTTATCGGATGTCGTTCTTTAGTACGAAAGTCTCTAAAAATTGCTCGAATAAAAGAGACTAATTTTTCTCTCGATGCTTCGTTCTCCAAACTCTTTTAAGAGACTTTACTACGGAAAACTTCAATGGGCTCAATTTGGCAGCTCCATACCCTCTTTATTATCGGATTGACCTATTCATTTTAAAATATAGGAAATCAATTTCGGTTTGAAAGTCATCATAGAGATACATCCTAAAAACTTTAAAACTTTTCCACAAAACCAAAGAGCATAAGGATACATTGTTATTCTCTCAGGGTTGAACTATATTTTCATATTTCCATATGGGCAAGTTTTCCTACCGACACCCAAAGTAACCATAGACAAGATATTTTTACCATTAATTTATGCAGTTCTTCCGTGCTCTCACTCAGTATTGAAAAAGTGGGACGTTTTGGTTTTGTCGTAATCAACAAAAAAAGGCAATGAAAACTTTGAACATGATCCGACTGTCATCTCTTTCTCATTAGTCTAAATTTTTTTTTACTTCTTTAGAAATTCGACATCACAAAACACACGATGGTGATGGAAGGAGATTTAACGTGGAAAGTCAACCCTCAGAAAACACTCAGTAAGTTTTGCGGGGATCAAATTTCGCGAATTTCGCGGATTTTGACCCTATCCGTGAAAATAAGTCCCTGCGAAAAGGGTTCTCCCCTTATTTGGGTTGATATGTTGGTTTGTCTTTCACTTCATTACCTTCCAAGATTCTCCCATCTCCCGTTTTGATGGAACTTTTCTAAAACTTTGGGGCCTTTCTCGACCAGGCAAATTACTCTTTGTGTACAAACCTCTCTTGTGCCATTTTTACGAAACATTCTCTCCCCCCCCCCCTGCAAAATGCTATGATAATTTAATATTTGTGTTTCCCTTATTTGCTGATGATTAGGCAAACATAACATTCCTTATTCAATCTCTAATTAGTAGCCTTAACTTTTTAGATCTACGGGTGGTACTATTGGACGATTTACTGGTGCTCTTCCAAGTGAACGATAATGGCAAATTCATCTTGAAGAATCACAATATTAATATGTTGGGCTCGACCGGTGATAATAAGGTAATTCATTCCCATTGTTCATCATTTTTAAACTTTTACCATATTTCAGGGTCGTATATATTTCCTTAAGCGCTTTCGTGTTTAACGGAATGTTGTTTGAGTTTACGCAAAAAGGAGTTCTTATTGTTGGCTTAAAGAACGAGAAAATATTTTCGATCTAATGGAGTAATGACAGGACTGCAGTGTAAAGTTTTTACCACTGACTTGTATATCATATATAGTTGAATCTTTAGATAAAAATGTTACCACCTCTTCTTTGATTGGTCATTCTTTTAGGGTCATAGTCCAATTATCAAATTAACGAATGTCATTATCCGCGAAGTAGCTATTGGTAAGTAAAAATTCTTCTACATTTTGTCAAAAGAAGAGAGAGATAACTTGATGGTCATCAATACCACCTCTATTTCATTTGCAGTGCCACCGGGGAGAGGGGAAGGGGGTCTAGACCCCCAAAAAACATTTCAAAAACATTTTTTCCCTATCCCGTAGGCCCCGACAAAGGCCAGGGCCTCCTTAGATACTAAACATATGGGCCCCTATTATTTTTTTTCGAATCTACGGCACTAGGTTAATTTCATTTCCGTGTGTAGACACTTAGTTACTGTACCTGGCTTCGAACCGAGACATTCGCCTTACGTTTTGTTGTAGAAGTGACAAGAAACATGGTTTAAATATGAGAGTGCCTTTTCTCTTTTCGTGATTTAAAACTTCTTTCTATTATTTTGTTTTATTTTCAATTTTTTTTAGATAAAACAGCCTTTTTTATGGTCAGCACTTCCATAACTGGTCCTCAAATTTACGAACTGGTTGCACAATCAAGGACTGAAAAACAGAAGTAAGATGTCGTACCTTCTCATAGAAACTGTTCTCAAAAAAAAGATTACGTCATGTCCTCTCAATAAGTCAATCAGCAATCAAACTTCCATCGCATCGAGCGAACTCAGTGTCCCAACAGACACACAACGTTATTCTAACATTTTTTCAACGTCCAAATAACGTTCTGATGTTGAAACAACGTTGTTTGGACGTTAAAACAACGTTCTGGACAGACACGTGATGCCAAGTTGAGAATTTGGATACTTCCAAATGTGAAGGAACCAGACTGCTGGACAGTGTTTAATTGGTCAAACGATTCATGTTCATTTTTTATATCTCTTTTTAAAAGACATCAATCGTGAGACAATTATCAAAATCAAAAGACAACTATTCTTGCGGTTTTGGTAGATTTTGTACAGGGCTTAATTTTGGTCTTTCTTTTTTCTTCTTGGCAATTTTAGATGGACGGAACAAATAAACAAGGCTGCAGAGCTTATGAAAGCTAAAGGTAAAAAAAATTAGGACAAATTCTTTTAATATTTTTGACGACCTTTGTTTTCTTTGGCACATATTTCTAAAAATGTTTTACATATATTGAAATCATAATTCCTACTTATATACGCCGATACCCAGAAGACGAACACGATGTTTTTACTTCCATGTGATGTTTTCTGACCTACCTGGAGGTCCTATAAATCGACCCTTGTCTGTTCGTTAGTTATTAGTTATTTGACCACAAATGTATGAAAAAAACTCTTTCTCTCTCCATGACAGATACGGACAGGGGACGTCGTGGTGGCGTGGTCACTTCAAATTCTGTGGCATCACCAGCGGAGGAGAGACGAAGTATCACCAAACAATCCTCCTCCGTCGATGAAACGCAAGTCGAAAATATGGTGTCACCCGAAAGGCTACAAGAACTACAAAGTAAGATCATTATCATTTTCCGTAAAATGCATTAAAAGTTCATCATTGCTGCTTCGTTTCTTTAAAAATACAATAAATAAAGTTAACCGGGGAGGCGTAGTGTCGGTTGTACACATGTACACATCCCTCTTTCGCTAGCGCTAAACTACTTGACGGGTTTAGACTGAGGCGGAGCGCCACACCTGCCAGTACCAGTCAGCTCACTTTTTTTTGTGCTACTCCTTCGTTGAGTGGACGATGACCGGGATCGAACCTACAACCTTTCGATTGTGAGGCGAGCGCTCTACCGACCGAGCTAACCGGTCTTTATGAAGTGAATTACACATGTAAGTGAAGAATTGAAGTACTTGATCATTATCCATAAGTACAATAGATTGTCTAATAAATCTTTTAAAAAATACGTACATTTTGAGTGATTGTTTTGTTTCGTTTACTTTTTATATAATGCAATGCAAATTGGAAATAAAAATTACTAACTAATCAGATTGAATCATGGCGTACTAGACTTAGAACACCATGGAGTAAATATAAAAAACCAGGAAGGTCAGCCGAAATTGCTGAATAGGATTATAAAGATATGTTGTTAAAAGTCAATTAATAGGCCAAAACTGACGGTATCCCCTTCAGTAGTCAGAGTGAATACTATTTATAGCCAGGTTTAGAGGCTAAGTTTTCACAGAAAATATTAACCTCTACCAATATGGGGCAATGATCTTTCTTTTGGTCATAACCCTGACCACTTGAATTTTAAGGAAAAACCATGGCTGTTTTTTTGTAGCTGAGAAAAAGTAGATCTTTTTTACCTTACTTAATCATTTGTCCTGACAGAGATTGAAAAAATAAAATAAAACGTTATAATAATAGTTAGTGTTAAATGTTAGTATAGATATATGAAGCATGGCTTTGAGCTCCTTTCTGCTGTCATAGTTTTGCCAATTTCCATTCCATTAAGCATTTTTGGTGTTCGGGGCAGTCTGCAGTCGTCGTAGAGTCGCAGCCCCCTCGCAATTTTACCAAATCAAAGCTGTATAATTCAAATTCACAGTCATCACAGTTCTCACATTTGATTGCAGCCTTTGCAATTCTGGGGAACAAATTCTTTTTATCAAATCAAAGCTGTATAATTCAGAACCATCGCAGCCTTCGAAATTCTGAAAAACAAAAAACTTTATCAAAT
>JAUJPO010127322.1:0-35979 GCA_032270745.1 Tiaropsis multicirrata | reverse complement strand
TAAAGCAGGGTTTCCGTAAGTTTGGATGTTCGGTTTCCCGTAACTTTAGACAGTCAGCCAAGCTTTGCGCATCCATGTTATGACTAAATTTAAGGGTACGCACACACTATAGCAAAAAAAAGATTGCAAATGAGTCTTTAAATTGACAATGGAATGTCTTCATTTAAAAATAGAAACATTCGATTTCATTCAAAATAAAAACATTTAAAAAGTTTTGTATGTAAGTATTTTTATGTTGTTTAACATGTTTTTCAAGGTTTTAGCCGATCATATGTAAAAGGGAATAATGAGTCAGCAATATTCAAAATTGAATTGTTTTTGTTTCAAGGAGTTTTTTGAATTTGTATTCGAAAAGTTGAAAACGTTCGATGGTCGAATTTTAATGTTAAGAAACGTTCGATTGTCGAATTCGGATGTTTAGAAACGTCGATTCAGAAATAAAAGAAGCCGGCGCGAAGGCCGTTTTGTTTACCTTAAGTGTACTTTGGCGGGTACTAATTTTGGCGGTTCACCGAAATCAGAAATTTTAGTAAATTTGGCGGGTATTTAATTTGGCGGTTGCTGAAGAATTTAATCTTATAATGGTGTACGATGATACGATGACAAATTAATCTAGATTAGAAAGAGACATATATGAGAAGAAAGGTATATCTATAGAAGATAACGTTCCTTATAATTTGGCAGAAAATATCAATTGAACCCCTTTGACAGTTAAATCCAAAACTTGCACATCATAATCAGATCATCTTCTTAGAAAACAACTTTAATAGAAAAGCACATAGCACAAGGGAAGCCAAAAAAGCATTCTTAAGACCAGAAAGATTATAATATAAGAGGTGGTGAATGGTAGTTGACTAGTTGAAAAAAAAATTCAAAGTATATATTTGTGTGTCCAAGCCTTTTTGTTTTCAGGTTTTCAGCTAAAAAAAAGTAGCAAAATAAACTTTGTATGTCCTTAAATGTAAATATAATCTTAAACAATTTTAAGCAAACAAAAAACCATAACCTAAGAATTAAGCTCTTGAATACTACAGCAAACCAAATTCTCAAACTTGTGTACTATAATCCCCTCGCTTCATACTTTCTGCGCTTCTTGGCTACCATATTTGTTTACATTCAGAGCCGAGGATCGGGATACTGCCAACAGTCAATGATACTGCGAACGGTGTACGGAAAAAAAATTGCAAGACCAAGATCCTACCCTTATAAAGCCGGCCGGCTAGAACCTTTAAAAGTAAATTATGTTCACTTTTTTGAATATATTTTTTGGAACAAAGTCACTTTTGGTTTTTGCATGGATGGTTTTTGTTATGATCCAGCACTCCTCCGTACTCCTTCGTAAGGATGTTTATATGCGTCAGCATTTCAAAAATATATGATATTCTATTCCCTTTAAATGTTTTAAAACATGTTCTTTTATTAAAATTGACATTCGAGCAATGTGGACAGTCTACTAAAGATACAGTGGATTATCGCATATTATTCCATTATTTGGTTATTTTAACCTTCCTTCTCTATTCATAGCGCTTACGATATTATTTTTGGAAGAATATTTAACCTTCATTACACGAACTACACGTAGAAATGCGTTTTTAGAGTGTTTTTTTTAAGGGTGGCATGTAAACATCTCCAAAATGTGGAATTTCCTGAATTTACTATTTACAATAGTTTGAAACCACCCACTTTCGATTTCAGCTTGGAAAATCAGTTAAAAACTGGTGGGCAAAAGCAGCGAGAAAGTTGCTAATTCATATGCTAATACACGTTTTTTATAAGAACATCGTGTTCTTAACTTTTCTGAATTTAAGCCAAAAAAATTCAATTTTTAAGACATTTTAAGTAATTTTGGGCATTTAAGCCTAAAAATGTTCTTAGCATCATGTTCTTATAAAAAAATTGAATTTTCGAGATCACCTCATTTTAACCCTTTCCGTGTCGAGCCCTTTTTTTGGGTAATTTTTTTGTTAAAATGAACTAGGACAAACTTTATTCTCCGATATCTCCTGAACCGCTGCGCGGCCCTGACTTACTTGAGGGCAAACTGTCCGTCCAGTGGTGTGGCTTCAAATCATTCTTTTCAATTCTTTTAGCTAGTGGACAGAATCTAGTGAAACTGAATCAAGTTTCTTTCTTGTATTTTCGTTCACTCAATGTCAAAATATGACCAAAACACGGTCAAAATTTCTTACTTTTACTCTCCTTTTTACTTTTAAGGTCAAAATCTTTTCCAAAAGACCAAATTTCTGAATCTTTTGTGTTACAACTGAATGCTCATTTTATTTCCATCAACTCAGACTAAAAATGAAGATTTCAAATTGAAAATAGAGAAGAATAATATCCAAGGCATATAAATCGTGCTAACAGTCATTTTCAGTTTTGTATTTTGTGTAAAAGATTTGTGGAAAATTTCCATTTTTTTTCTTCAAAACTACTGCGTTGTTTAAGGATTAATTAATCCAGAAAAATGACGTAGTCTAAGCATTTAAACCAAGCAAAAGGCCTATATATCTTGTACGACAAAAAAAACATTTATGCTGAGGAAAAGTTAATAATGCCCTTAGGGAAATCGAAGCCTTTAAAAAACACATCAATTAAAAGTCTTTTCTTGTTGCTAGGTAAAATTGACAAGAAATTGTATCACAAAAAATGTTGAATAACGCATTCATGTATGTATTAATCAAAATGTTGCTGTGATACATCAACAACAATACGTATTATCAAGTTGTTGTAAAAAGTGCGAACAAAATTGTTGCATACATTGATGAATACAAGTAATGTTAGTAATGAAAGAACTACTTCGATAGTGATAGTGAACATTTTTGCGAATGAGGGCAAAAATTCTTTTAGAATTAAATTTCAATTTCAGGAACTTTGGATCTGCTGAATAAATCGAAAGCTTCCCACCAGGCACAGCATGTTGTTCTAACGTCACAACGTTATTTGGACGTTGAAACAATGTCGGAAGATCGTTGTGTGCCTGTTGGCTTTACTTTGTCGCCTACCTAGTGATAGTCATGTTGAAAGTTTGGTTAGGGTTCGAAAGATTCTTATCCCATTATCTCAGGCAAAGTGAAGTTTTTACCACAATGTAAAATATATATTGAGATCTTAGATTAATCATCATTATCAAAAGTAATTACAATCATTTTTCGCTTGCTTTAGGTGTGAAATTACTAAAATAATTGTGAGAGCAAACTTGTTTCAGATATGAATGAAGATATGAAGCATACTAGAGGTACTGATAATTGAAGATTTAAAGATGAGAGCGGATCTATGAAGGATGCTGGTAATTGAAGAAGCGGATCTAAGAGGGAAAGCACTAGTACTAGGTAACCGAAGCAACAAGATTCTTCGAGCATGCGCAGTACGACACGGACGAGGTGCGGCTACAGTTTTTGTCTTTTGTTTCTTTTGGCTTTATATTCATCGTTAATCCAATTCCCACACATCAGAGAGATACTATCCACCAAACATGGAAACATCACTCAAGTCATTGGTAAAACTCTACACAAATCTAAAGAGCTTTTAGAAAACCGGTTTAACGAGTTACAAAGTTGGGGTAAAGACTTTATAAATGATGGTGGTGGTGGAAAAGGTCATGTGACACGATATGAACCAATCAAATGCAGCGTAAAGAGCCAACCACATCGCTCAATATTCTACATCCGAACGCGCCGTAGTGCGTCAACGACATTGAGAAACATGCTACTCATATATGGGCGAGAATATAATTTGACAATTTGTATGGACGCACTGGACCTTCGTCGTGCCAACTGGCCCTATAGAGCCGATGTGACTCGACTGACTAAGACTCGCCATGAACGGTGTCAGGTTGTGGCCGAAGAAATTGTCTATTCAAATGAACTAGGTATATGTCTAATATATAACTCATCTGAACAACCTTATGGTCCGACGGGGGTGTGGCGCTAGGTTTTGCAAAATGGACCCTACGTGGGATAAAATTTGGCGATTTTTTGCCAAAATCCCTGAATGGGATTCAAAAAAGGGACCCTACGAGGGAGGGATTTTCAATTTTCGACCCTACCAGGGATTCACGAAAGCCAAAAAAGGTACCCTGTCTAGCGGCACACCCTCGTACCTTTTTTTGCCTAAGTACCTATTTCTACAGAACAATAAGCTTGAAAGGCTCTGTTTTGGTAGCAATAGAATTTTATAAATCAGAAAATTTTGCAATAAATCAACTTCTATTTTTTTTTTTTTAGTTGATCAAATCATGGCTGAGAAGGTGTTCACTTTAACTTCTGTTAGACATCCTGTGCAGCATTTCATATCATTATTCCGCGAGATGAAAATACAAGAGGTAGTACAACGCGTAACAAACCAAAAGAAATTAACCGAACACCAAGCTATGGAGATCTTCTTGAAAGACTGGGAAAGTTTTCAAAGAGCGTTCGCTACCGATGAAAATACAGGAATCGGTGATAAATTACATTTAGGAATGATCAGATCGAATCTACAATCTTTTAGCCTCGGTATAACAGATTCGATTTCTGTGAATGAAGTTCTAGTGAGGTTGGATGAAATGAGCTTGATTGTTGTGTTCGAACGTTTTGATGAGTCAATGGTGATTCTAAGAGAAAAACTTTGCTGCTCTTTAGATGATGTTGCATACCGTCAGATGCCAAATCGAAAGTCGAGCCCAGTCTACCCGACTGAAGAGCTACAAAAACTGATTATTAATTTCAATAGAATTGATGCTATCTTTTATCAACATGCTGTTAAGCGTTTAGATGAGGAAATGTCGAAATTTGAAAATTTTGATCAACTTTTGGGTATTTATCGAGCTGAATTGAAGAAATTTGAGGCGAAATGTACAGATGCAAATTTCCCAGCACAATTTAAGAATAAAATATGCCCACCTGTTGAGGAAGGACAAATCAATAAGTTCGTAGGTGACGTCAGGAGAGAACAGAAACTGATTTTATTGGATAAATTGAAGCGTCGCTTTGGCCGCTTCGGCGTAAAACACCCAAAGTAGATTTTTATTGAAGCATCTAAATTAGATTTTTATGACATCAGGTAGGTACTTGGAATAAAGGTTGCGCATAACCAAGAAGTTATTTATACATCGTATTCAATCATTTATTTACCCTGCTATATAATTCAAAGTTTGAAAGTTGAAAAAGAAATACCCTTCGGAAATTCTCCCCAATTTTGCTATTGCCCATCCGGATGCCCAACATTTCTTAGATAATTCTTGCCCCCCTTGGATTCCCTTTATTTTGCGCAACCCCCAATACACTATTTTTTCATAAGAACAATTTTATAAGAACAATGAGGCTCGCAATGGCCAAAAAATAAGAACAATTTAAGAACAATTCTGAGGCTCAACATCTTTTAAAAACGGTATTTTTTTCTTTTTCGAGCATGTTTTTACCGAGTATATTTGTAACTAAGCTAATATAGTATTTTTTTAAACTCTACTACCTTATAAGACCTTGACTAGAAAATTTCTTGCTCAAAAAAATATATTCCCAACCAAAAAGTAAGAACAAAATAAGAACAATTTGAGACTGAAAGTGCAAAAAATTACTGGTTCTTATAAATAAAGAGTGTAGAATCCAATAGAATTTAAAATTGACCACTTGAACAGGATATTGACAGGGGTGTATTTTTTTCTGGAAAAACCAATTCAACTTTTAATTTCAGCGACTTAATGGGCTAAAAATACTCAAGTCGCGTCAAATCTGTATCCCACCCAATTAAATGGTAGATAATAATACTCCATAAAATCACCTTCTAGCTCCAACTCTTGCTCAGTATAATTTGAAGTTAATTAAAAGAAATGGTCGCAAACGACATTTTCGAACAACTCACTTTCTGCATACTTCATTTCTGAGACATTCGAAGAGTAATTTTTCGAACTTCAAAATAATCAAAGATGTTTTTGTTTGTAAAAACTAAATAAAATAATTTGTTTGCCTGTTTCCAAATATATACAGGTTTTTTGAGAAAGAATGTGAAATAAATTTTTGTTATTTTTTATGAAAAAGATTTCATTTCGTGAAAAAATGGGTTATGAGAATACATTAAAATTGTAGATTAATTTGAAGAGTATGGTTATATTACGGCTAAAGTATGAAGAGGTCTAATTGGCATCGCAATATTTCCCAGATATGCTGGGTTTGGGTTGTAACCTTTTTATTGTCTGAAGCAGCATTCACAAATGGACGAAATCACAAAGGTAGGATAAAACTCTATTAAAAAGTGCGGCCAAACACTATCAGTCTCTCTGACTTTCTATAAAGTCTCCTAAAAGACCAGGAGGGGTTTCGAACGTTTTTCCGATTATACTTAGCCAGTACCCGACTCCGAAATTTGTTGCGGTAATTAAAAAGAACAGGCTTGTTTACAAGTCAAATACGAGTGAATCAGTAGGATGGCGCGGGCCACGATTGGTAGGAGGTTTGGTTTCTATATCTTGCGACAGTGGCCAAGTGGCTAGAGTGTTCGCCTCCTATTGTGGGTTCAACCCCCAGCCGGGTTAGACCAAAGACTTGAAAACTGGTACTTGCTGCTGTCATGCTTGGCACTCAGCATTAAGAGATTAGAGCGTATATCTTGTCGGAGACGGTATTTCTCTCTCAGGTGAACGTTGAACTGAAGGGGCGGGTGGGGTGCTAATCTTCATACAGGCTTCATGTTTCATGTTAGCTAGATAGACTATAGACTGCATTCTTCTGAACATAAGAGAATCGTCTACTGGTTTATACTTTCTGTTTTTCAGGTCTATCTCCACCTAATGAGCGTACTGAAAGCAAAAAACGGAGGTCTGGGATCGACGTTCGTCCAATCAAATCCAACACATACCAGGAATTAAAGATTGATACTACAAAACTGTACAGTGAACTATTAACAGCTATCAAAAAAGATAAAACGCCTCGTGCTGCACATTCGCAGAAAGGTGTCGTAAAAAGTAACACAAAGACTTCTAAAAAGCGAACGGAAAAAAATTCGCCTTCCATTGCTTACTTTACGAACTCTTTGAAGAAAAAGGCCCTCCTCAAGCCTTCTAATAACAGACAATTTATTGAGTACGCTTTACCTAACCAGCAGGCTACAATTGACCCGTATCGGGGGTCTGTCGGCAGAACAATGGAAACGTCTCCTATTATAAGTGAATCGGTTCCAATCACGCCCACGCAGGCTATGTTTCAATCGTTTAACAGGGTGGTCACTCAAAATACGCCCACAATATATTTAAACCCGCCATCGGCCGCCTCAAACGGAAACGCTGCATTTGAAACATACAGCTCTCCACCACAACACCAAACAGCAAAATCAGTCACAGCGACCACATCAAATAAACCAAAAGCACAGAAGAAGGAGAGCCAAAGCTACCATTTACCGACACCACAGCCGTTTGTTGCCATGGTTCATCATGCACCAATCACAATAACTTCTCCCAAAGAAACACACACAGATAAAGGTGGCAGCAAGAGAGTCTACTCCCTCGGTGATAACGGTACGTATTCTAATGACGTATTCTCAATATTGTTTTGATGTCCATCATAGTATGCCCATAGCAACGCTGCTCCACGCCCTCCGCCTCTTTTTCAAAAATATATTTTTTAATGGAAATATTTATTTTAAAAAACATAACTTTTTTCGAAAAATTATATTTTGATGACGTTTTTAGGAGAAATAAGATGTAGAATATGCTATTATGTTTTGGACATGATCCAATGACCCAATTTCACGTTTCGCAATATATTCTTCCTCTCCTGGGTCTTCACAACATCAAAACGTATTTCCTTCTCAGTGTTTACGGATGTTGGATGTTTCTTGGACAAATGGATCCGTTCAATTCCAACGTTAGAAGGGAACCACGCCCTGCTGATGGACTCAGACTACAAAACACGATCAGATCCTTTACAAAAATGCGCAGAGGCTGCTCTCGACAAAGGATTGAAACTTTTCGCTCTTCAAAATGGCGGCCAATGTTTTGGTGGGAAAACTGGTGAATCGCGGTATGATATATATGGGTCGTCACACCAATGTAGAGGTGAGCTCCACGGCTTGTTTTTTTTTATTTATGAATGTCGGAAGATAAAATCGATATTTTCAACAAATGGTTAAAAGGGATCACATTTGATTTACAACAAACTTATGAGCCTTTTCAAAAAACCCACTGAAAAATCCTAAAAAGTTTTCACTCAAGCCAAATAAAAACCGGTTAAAACCGTTTTATGTAGAAACCAGGATAGGACGAAAGAAACAAAAAGTAAGTAAGTGATAATGTCCTGGTTTCTACATGGATCTTTTTGCAATTGACTTTAATTCAAGGAAGTGAAAGAGTGTAATTAGATGCTTGGGCCAAGATAACAAAATATATACCTTTAAAGTTAGCTTTTGTTAATGCTGCCACAATTTGTTGTTTAGATGATGGGCTTGGTGGTTCATGGGCCAACGAAGTCTATTCGTAAGTCATAAGTTTCTAAGAAAAGAAAATATTCAAATAAATGAATAGGTTTCCATAACGTGATATCCCAATAAACAAATGGCGTTGTTTTGACGTCCATGTGACGTTGTTTTGACGTCCATATGACGTTGTTTGGACGTCAAACTGATATTTTTGCTTAGTGGGATGACTTAGAGTGTCCAAATAATTTTTTGACCCTTCCTTGCACGCCCTTCCTTGCACGCCCGAATTATAAATAAAAATCCCAAAAGCAATTTAGTACTTTCAAGCACGCCACCTTCGCCTTCCGCTATCGTGCTTCTTGCTTTCACTTTTGATTTCGATTTCGGAGATGTAGAATAGCTTAAAGCTACATTAGCTGATGATACAGAAGGTTCTCAAAAAAGTTTTGACGGAGGGTTTACTCATTCTCCTTATTTCTCCTACACTTTCCGTCATAACTTTTGAGTACCTTCTGTACCCATCTCTCTGAGCTAAATGCTTCGACTGAGTTCACTTTTCCAAGAGACGGAAAAAATAATTTAAATTAATAATAATATTGATTCTAAGCGAATGAATGTGTTCCAATGAAAGCGGGCGCAAATTACTAGTACCCAGTACCCAGTAGGCGCGGAACGTTGTTTTGACGTTATTTGAACGTTAAAACAATGCTGGGATAACGTTATATATGTATGTCCACTGGGAACGTAGAAGATGTATTTCAGACACGACCTTCTCCCATCTTTCTCTTAACAATCCAGTTACGATAACGACGGTGTTCCCAAACAAAATAAACAAACCGTGGACAAACAACCCAAAGAAGAAATATCTCCTTCAAGTTTCATTAATGGTGAAGAAGATGAAGACCAAAGGCTAACCAGGGATAATCAGGTATAATGTGAACCGATCCTTAAGGATAACGGTCTGTTTTTACGAGGATCTTCTTTTTGCCAATACTTCAAATTTACGGTTTTACGGTATTATCTTGGGTCGTGAATGATTTTAGTATCAAGCAGACATAAGACGCGTTTTTTCAACAACGTTTTTTAAACGTTAAAACATTCTAAAGAGGCTGAAGTACCGTTGGAAAAAATTCGTATCGTTGAAAAAAATTCGTATCGTTGAAAAAAATTCGTATCGTTGAAAAGAATTCGTATCGTTGGAAAAAATTCGTATTGTGGCTACTGGGTTGTTTAATTGCATTTGAATTGCAATATTACAAGTATATGAATTTTATTGAAGGAATTTAAAAACAAAGAATAAGAAATTTGGAACTGGGCCTTGATCAATTATGATTGCAATTCCAAATTTGACATCAAAATTCTTACTTAACAACAATCTAGATAATAGAAGATTTCCAAGGAAAACATCACATCAAAGAAAACTCCTTCAAAGGTATCCATCTTGTTTTTATTTCGGCCACATACAAATGTGGTAATGGGTCTGTTTGAAAAATGGTTATTCCATCCGACATTAATACGTAGAAACCAGGATGAAACCAAAGAAATAAACAGTAAATAAGTGATAATGTCCTGGTTTCTACATAGAGCAATTTTTACTTTTTAGTGCTGGACTGAAGTGAACATTTTTCATTTTTCAGAAGAGCCAAACAAACACAAACCCTCCCCCTGGATATCCTTGGTCTTAAATTCTTACCCCCTGGATATTCTAGGATATTAAAAATTTCGAACGCCCCTAGATATCCTATATCCTCAACACAGGGGTTACGAATTCTTTCGGGAAAGTATTCAACAGGGGGTACAAAGCAAATTCTTCTTATCAGGCGCTTTGAAGAACATCATGAACAAAGTCAGCGATAACAAAAAGCAATCGCAAGCAGAAAAGAACATCAAAATCGTCAAGGAGATTGTCAAAAACTTGAGGGCAGCGAAGGGCGAGAAAGAGGAAACACCACCACCCGCAGTATTGACGTCAAAACAGACATTAGATGGGGAGGAGTTTGGGCGGTTAGGTGATGCAATCGCACGAGGACATAAACCACCCTGTATTTGCCCAGATAAAGGTAAGAGGTCATTATTTGTGAAAATCTTTAATAATAAAAAATGTGAGATTTTCTTCACATCTTTTTAAAATTAGTCAAAGGGAACTTTTCCCATGTCAAAGTTGATTGGTTTAGCTCTAGTAAGTGAGTATAGGTAGGTTGCTCTCCACCATATAAGTCTATGATAGACATAGACCTACCGCTGCTACTTTTTCAACAAAAGGGACCCTACCAGGGATTCACTGAAATCCGAAATCCGAAATCCGAAATCCGAAAAAGGTATCCTGTCCAGCGGCACGTACCCGTAAGTACTTCGCCCGAATTATCTTTTGCTTTACTTCTTCATCACAGTGTGTTCTTCAAAACTCGATCTTGCATTTGTCATCGATGCCGGGGCGGGATCAGAGCAGGGCGGTAAAGAGAAGATGGCGGAAACCATGGAATTCGGTCGTCGAATAGCGTCCGCTTTTAAAGTGTCACCGGATGAGACGCGAGTAGGTTTAATCACATACGCAACCGATGCTCAAGTCATGATGAATTTCCACCGGTATTCTGATCCGGACGCTATAGTGGAGGCGAGAGACGCAGTCAAAGTGAAACCACATACCGGAAAATATACCGGTCAAGCATTAGATTTAGCGAAAGAAGGATTATTTGATAGCGGTCATCGTGCGGATGCTTTAGATGTGGTTGTTTTACTGACCGACGGCCCTTCCAGCGATGACGTCACTTTACCATCAAGAAAACTTCGTGATATGGGTGTCAAGATTATTACTGTGGGGATTGGGCAGGAGATTGATCGCAACCAATTGAATGATATTGCTTCAGACCCTGATGAGGAGCACGTGTTTACGGCCGATTACGACAGCCTAGCGACTATTATTGGCCGAACTCAAAGAGCCGCCTGTGTGGGTAAGACGTCAATAAAATTGATATAGTGCGAATTAAAACAATGTTTTCCGGTAACCAAATCAAACATTTTTGACAGCGTCAGAAATAACAAATGACAGCCCCTTATCATATTGTAGATAGCTTGTTGCCACGAGAAGCTCTCGGGAAGCTAAGTAGCTAAGCCTTTGCATACACATTTTTTATAAGAACATTTAGAAGAAAGTTAAGAACATGTTAAGAACGTGCAAAGGCTGAAGTTAAGAAAAGGGATTGATGGCTCAATAAACAAAATCAAATAAATGTTCCAATACAAAACGGCGGATAGGGTTTTTTAGTTAAAATTATTCTTTCGTCGACCAAATTATACTCTTTTGACAGCCTAAGAAATATCAAACGAAAGCCTTTATCATCTTTGAGTACGATAGCATCCAAGCAGGCACACAACGTGCTTCCAATATTGTTTCAACGTCCAAATAACGTTCTGACGTTAAAACAACGTTCCTCGACTGCTGGAATAAGACAGCTTTTCTCAGATCAATCAGGCACGTGGGAGGTGAAAAAAACCCTGAAGAAAAGGCACTTCTTGAAAAAATAATTTCATCCCTTGGTTGCTAACAGGTTGCAAAACCATTTTGTAGATAATTTGTTGCCACGAGAATTTCTCAGGAAGCTAAGTTTTGATATGCGAGCCATTGATTATTGTAATGCTTATCAACCGTACACCGTACTGAAGATTAAAAGACAATTTCAACTTTCTTTTAGGAGGAAATCTTCACGAGCCGATCGACAAATGCAAATGTAACATGTATGTAAAAAATGATGATAAAGCAGATAGTGAGCTAGATAAAGAAACAGCCGCCTTTTACAACGTCTACAAAACAGCAGTCGAGACTACCAACCCACGTGACACGAACGCTGAGAAATATAACATCATATACAGACCATTGAACAAAAGAGCACATCAGGTATGTTAAAGCATGCGCATGCGCGGAACCTTTATTTTTCCTGTTGTTTCACAATTTGCCACATTCTGTACCGTGTGTTTAACCGTAAATTTAGCGTGAAGTTGTCTCTGTGGAGAATAGTGTAGAAAATTAATTATTCTACTGGCCGCTTTAATTTACCACAAAATTTCACGCTTCATCACGCTTGTTTACGCTTAGTTTGAACAATCTCAAACCAGAAACTGCGAATGGAACACGACGGAAATGATAATTTGAATCGGGTGATGAGAAAATTTGCCTTAAACCGTCTTCGTATCAAATTTCAGATCAGTTAATGATATCCATTATGTAATCTTTTCTATGGAAACATCCCAAAAATCTGGTTCTTTAAAATTAAAACTACTTTCAAACAGCCGCATCTTTAGGATCATGAATTATCTGTCTTACTTTCAATGCATCAACATCGTTCGTTCAAGGAATGGTTTACGGGAATTTTCGAACCGATTAATAAAAAGCTTTTATAATTTGCTCTTTTTTCAGATAGTTATGATATCCATGACGTAATCTTTTATACGGAAACATTCTAAAAATCCGGGTAGTTTTGCCACCAGTTTTGAATCTTAAACAATGAAACTAATGGCTAACATCCGTAATTTTAGGCCGTTTCTGTATAAAAGATAACGTCATGGACAACCCTATCTTTTTCAGTTCTATCAGACCTTCCCACGACACTATTACAAAGGATACCTGACAGCGACAGGACATCGACGAGACAACGTTGCAATCCTTCACAAACAGCTACCATTATTAAATCCACACCCTACCATGGATGCATCGCCTATTGGCGAAATGCATCATAAAACAAACGCTACCCACAATACCACAATTAATGTTCTTTCACAAAGACGGACGGGAAATACGAACAAAAAGTTAGACTTGTACGAAGCGAAATTGAAAGAGAACGCGATGAAGATGTACGAGAAAATGCAGAACGAAAACGAGCAAAGTAAAGAAAAAAGTGGCAAAGACAAAGATGGAGATAGGACTGGGAAAGAAGATTTTAAAAAGGAAGAAAATAAACATCAAGAGGAAGAGAAGGCTAGCGAAGGTAGTAAAAAGTTGAAGCAAGTCAAAACTCAAAAGCAATACGATAATCAAGAAACTGCTGGGCAAGAAGAATATTCAAAACACCCAGAAAGACAAGAAGGAAGAAAGGAAAATCAATTTTCACAACAACAACAAAAACAAGATGACGAACGCAAAGAGTCTGGGAAGGAGACTCAGCATTTCGTATCGTCCAATAATGATGAGCAACGGGTGAATTCTTTTTCGAATGAAGTCAGTTGGAAAGGTCAGTTAAAAGTGGAATTCCAAAATATTTATTATTATGAAAAAGTAGATTCTGTTCACACAGAACCTCTGATCCAACTCTGATCCAATTTTCACATCTAAACCGACGAGATCTGGTACGGCAACCGTCGCGTCTGCCGTACTCAGTGCGTCTGCCGTACCCAGTGCGGCGTTTAATTTTTATATTAAGAAACCATACACACAACTGTTAAAAAACCAAAAATTAAAAAAAAACAATTCCTTCATTTTTGTTCCCAATGTTCTGCTCGTTAAAAAAAACGTTTAAAAGATTAACATACAAATTTCAGGTAAAGGAAAATTTGGCAACTTTGGCAATAAATGGTCCAATCGTTTGAGAGAAGAAGATAAAGATGACAAAGAAGTTGAAGACCACGAACGATTAGTTACGACAGGTTAGTTTAGTTAAGCTCAAAATTTTTCAATGACTATGTTATTGCATTTCGATTTCGCAGCATTTCGATTTCGCAGTTGAAGCATTTTGATTTTTCCAAAATAGAAATGGAGGTATAGAAAGAGTGATATCTCTCTTTAGGTAAAAACAACAAGGATGAAGAGAGAAACCAAGAGCATAGTAAATACACACAACATCACCATGCTGATGATGACCAAAGATATGTCTATCAAGAAAGTAGAGGAAAAGAGAGGTATCCTGGTGGTGATGGTAAAGAGAGCAGGATCACTCAACAATATCATCATCAACAACAACAACAACAACAACAACAACAACAACAACAACAACAGCATATTGATAGTAAGGAGACTGGCGAATCGCCCAATAGTGAATTGAGCAGTAAAGAAAAAGAAAGGTGACATATTTCTATTTGTTTGTACAAAGACCTGATATCTGCGGAAATTGAAAAGTTCATAAAGGGTCTGTCTGTGTTCCCATTAGCAATCAAAAATAACGAAGTACTTGATGTGCACACCCGATCGGAGATCAAAATGGAACTCCCCCGTAGACGAACCCTCCAAAAAATCTTATTGCATCTATCTTTTAGGTTGGTTTTCAACTATTTGAAAGCACACAGGCAAGAGTTTATGAAAGAAGATTCGCCATCACCATCATCAGCTGAGCACGAAGGAGGAGAGCACAATCGTCTAGCAAACATGTATCAACACGAGGAAGACAACAAGCAACTTGGTAAGGGACAAAAAATGTATGACGAAAGAATGGGATCCAATTCGGATGGAAAACTACATCGTACTGACGAAGAACAGGTAATATAATCATATGTTGTTATAAAAAAATAACTACTAACATCCATGTCTATCTGCGTCCCAGTCCCGGGGGGAGGGGACTAGGGCTGTTCCCCACTCAAGGTTAGTGACTTACCGGACGTACGGTCCTGTAAAAGGGTCCGACTTTGAAAATTTTAAGTTCCTTTCTTTACACGGTTTTTTACACAACAGGTATTGGCAGATGCGAAGCCGTTAAGACAGGCCGGAGGATCACACGAGCTGCCTTTCGAATACGTCGCACAAGAAGAGGAAAGACACTTCCCAACTATTGAATCACATAGTATGGAAAGCGAAAGTCAACAAAGACATAAATTTGCTGGTGGTCAGGAGGATGAGAAGACTGGGAACGAACTAAAGACGAGAGAAGAAATGACTGAAGAGAAATACAAAAATGTTTTCAATAATGATGAGGATCATAAGAATGAAAGATCAAAAGGTATATTATATTATATTATCATCTGCCTACCCAGCAGACATTGTTTCAACGTCCAAATAACGTTCTTGCGTTGAAACAACGTTGTTTGGATGTCAAAAAAACGTTCCGTGTCTGCTGGGTAACACGATAGAGTATTCAATTCTTTTTGACCTGCTAAAGAAAGTTGCTATGTCCTTATTAGGAAATTTAAAATTCCTTCTCCTTTCGTTTGGGAGGAGACAGAAACCTATACTTTATAATATTACGAATGTAAACGGTCAAAAGGTCCGTAGATTTTTAGAAATGTGCTCCTTCCTTCAAGGTCAGCTATTGCTAAACCCCTCGACTTTCAGGTTGGCAATCGGCAGTACCGACCTAAAAGCCGACCAAAGGATGTGTTTGGTCGGGAGTTCACTGCCGACCATAACTATTGATTTTCTCGGCAGCCGACCATAAATGGTCTCTGAGGTCAGCAAAGCCGACCATATCTTGATCTTGAACTTGACTTACAAATAGAAAACAAAACATTGCCATAGCTACAAGAAGTTTTCCGACCTAAAGTAAGGCTCAGATTGGCATTGCCGACCTAAAAACAGACCTAGGTCAACGACCCACTTTTGTATGATATTTGAGGGCTGTTGCTACCAGATGCCAACAGACCACTTTCAAAAGCATTGGGTAGAGTTAAGAGGGCACACATTGATTTCGGTGATTTTATGCTATATTAAGTCTGCAACCTCATGACCGGCATTATATTACGTGTCTCCTCCCATCGCTATCCCTCCCTGAATCTCCTCTCCTTTATATGTTTTTGACATACAATATTAAGTATTTAACATAGCAAAAACCGACCTTTTTATCACACTTTAAACCCTATTATCTTGTTACAGGAGGCCAGAAGAATAAGGAGGGAAAGAAGGATGGTAGCCATGGCGACGACGGAAAGAAAGAAAATGGTGAATTGTTTACATCAGAAGATCAAAATAAGGACAAGGATAATGAGGGGGATGACGACAAATATAAAAGTTTTCAAGGTAAAAAAACTATAGAAAAACCTTGGATTGAACTCTAGATAGGAGTGAGATTATGCACTAGGCTGTTTAGGACGTTAGACGTGTCTGTGGCGGCCTGTACATAGATCTTCGTTTACAAGTTTTGTTTAGACGATTATGTACAGGCCACCAAAATAAATAGCCTCTTGTGTAACCTCGCAAATCATCTCGCAGACGTGCAACCCTAACTGAAACTATACAGAAACTTCGACGGGGCACTCTAGCACTCTTTTTCTAGACCACCACAAAAAGAAAACTTTAAGACTTTAGACAATTGACAATTTATAAGAAATTTTTCAGAACGTTTGTTTGATGCATCTGACATCTAACATCTGACAAGAGCATTGAAATAAAAATTGGGATCAGGTCGGGTTATAGTGGTCGCTATGTGGATTCTTAAACGAATGGGATGTCAGTAAAATAAACTTAGGGCGACTTCTTTAACCTGTTCACCCAGCGACCATGATAACTAGACCTGATCCAACAATTGTTCATCATCAAAATTTCAGGCTTAAAATTTCGATACGGTCCAACAGAATCGTTCAACAAACAAAAAGAAGACTCGGACAAGCCAAAAAAAACAAAGAAACAAAAGAAAATATATCCCGAAGATGAGAGCTCACCCCAACAATCAATGAAACCTAAACCCAGTGGCGTGGGCGGTGCCAATTTTGGCGTTAGCGACTTCACTGGTGGTACTGGTGGTGGGAACATGGGCGGAATGGAATCAGAGACCCCAGATAAAAATATGAAGGCCAGCCACGAACATGAGGAGGGAACCGCCCCATCGCCCTTTGAGCCGGAAGAAAAATTATCGTACCACCCAACAAAAGATTCGAGCTATGGTAGATTCACCGGAGATGGAGAAGAAGGTTAGTATTTTGACGTTGGGATGATGTTGTTCGTACGTCAAAAGACGTATTTTCAATGTTGTTTTGACGTCATCCTATCCCCACCAACAAGTATTTCCACCGGGTCACTGAGACAGGGGAGGTATAAGTGACATAAATTTTTTTATATAGACTTGTCCCAATGGATCTTATGTCTCTTTTATTTATGCCCTTACCAACAATATAGGTCGACAATCAAACCACCATCAACATGCAATGGACGATGAAAACACATCATTCAACAACAACAACCATGAGGTCAAGGAGAGTCATGGTAAAGACAGTTCTGGTGAAGATCAACACCAGCCAGGAACGAATCGAGAATCATTTGCAAATCCTCATGATGATCTAGAAACCTTTAATAACGGTAAGTTATTCCACCAGGTAAACAACGTTCTGTTATTTCAATGACCAAAAATGGTCATTCCGTCCAACACCAAAAACTGTTACAAAAAGATTGTCACTAAAAACCATTAACGTGCAGAAATCAAGTTGATACTAAAGAAACAAAAAGTTTTTTAGCGTCGGACGGAAGCGACCATTTTTCAAACAGACCCAATTACACAAAATTATGAATTTGTACAACCAAAATCTTGCTGAAAATATCCTTTTTATAAACAAGAGCCTCACCAATGACCTATGCATAGTGAAAATTGCAACTCTCATACAAGAAGCTTTGAAAAAACTTTGGATTTTAAACTAAATTATTGTCCATAGGGAAACATCACCATGTTAAACTAAATTTTCTCCATAGGGAAACCTCACCATGTTAAACTAAATTTTCTTCATAGGGAAACCTCACCATGTTTAACTAAATTTCCTTCATAGGGAAACCTCACCATGTCAAAGGATACGCAGATTCCCATGCTACATTTAGAGTTCACAATGGTAAAAAACAAGTAGAAGATATTTCATCCAAGAAATCGAACCCTAATTATCGGTAGGTATTTCAGCTTTGTCTTGGACCCGATATCAACGGAGATTTTCCCACAGAGCGTCTTTTCTCACTCGTAAAGATAAACGAGATAGACGAGAGGGAAGATGGCAGCTCCCTGACCCTAACTGTAAATCAGAGAAAAACATAGGGAAACATTAAAGGGTTTTTAGGTGTAACTCGGTACTCACCCGACACAGTGGTAATAAATATTTTTCTTGATTTCTCTACAGTTATGCAGGTGACGAGAGCGAAGAAGACTCGTTGGAAAAAGAAAGTGAACACGTCGACAAAATCAAAGTTAGCGATGGCGAAAAAGATAAACAAAAAAAAGTCAAAGAGAATGGTAAGAGACTAAAAGATGCCAATTGTCTTTTCCACAAAAAGTTTGTACCCCCACTGTTGGGGATTTTTCTTAGCACCAGCCCCGTCCTTGGATTGGATGTGTTGAAAATGTCAAAGCCTCCCCCTGGATATCTTTGGAATTCAAATTTTTACCCCCTGGATATGCTATTATATTCTTAACCCTTGTACAGATTTCTTCTGGAAAACCCAATATTATCACCGAACTCAAAACTCAACCAAAACTCCAGTAGAAAACTTTGGACAGTTCACAGATTAAAGTTCCATGTTGCAATGATGCTTATGTGGCAGGCCGTGATAAAAATGGTATTTTAGAAGATGTCCCATAAGGCACGGAACGTTTTCTTTTAAGTTTTAACGTCGAAACAACGTTAGTACGTGTCTGCAGGGGCCCGTTATGTGTACGTTATATCAAAACTCATCGTTGCGTACGTTGTATCCCTAAACATGCTGCTGGGATCTCCTGGGACCTGACTTGGAAACTTTTTAGGGTCAACCTTTAGACACCGAATGACATACACTGTACCTTCAAGAAAAATTTATCAGTCATAGCTCAAAGCCACTTGCTTTTCAGCCCAGATGCCCGAAAGCTGAGACCAAGGACTTTTCATTAGTACCAAAAGGATTGCCTGAACCCCAGCACTGTGACCACAATCTACCTTTGAAGTTGAAAATTTATGAAAAACAAATGAAAAAATGACAATTTCAAAAAACAATACAGCGGTGGCTAAAGGTTGAAGTAAAATATATATTAAAAAACTTTTTTATGTCCATTTTTGATGTTGCAAGAAAATCAAATCTAAATATTTGAAATTAATAAATAGTGACTGAATAAAACTGGTGTTGACCTTTTTAACCAGAGACTTTTTTAACCTGAAAATAACATTAATCTGTTAATTTCAAATCTTTAAATTTGATTTTCATGTGGAGAAACAAATGGTAATTTTTTTTCTTTCATTTTTACAGCTAACGAGATCAAATACGATCATGACAATGAAGAACAGAAGGAAAATGAGGAAAGACTTTTCAAAAGTTTGAAAAATTCCAAAGATTCAAATAGAGCTGAAAAATACGCTAATGAAAAGCTTTCGCAGGGTGAAAAATTTGCTGACGAAAAAAAACATCATTTTGGAAGATTTGGTGGAGAAAAAACATCTGCTGATGAAAAATTTGTAAGTGAAAAACCTTTGAAATCGTGGAAATTGAACGATAAAGATGGTGGCGGAGACACGGTAGAACATAACGACCATAATAAACATTGGAATGGTGCTTCAAACATGAGAGAAGTTGATAAAGACGAAATGAAAGAGAAATACAATAATAACGAAAGAGAGGCGGAAGAGCTTGAAGCAAACGACGAAGCGAAGAAGTTGCATCATCTCCATGAAGTAAGAGGAGATGCTAAGGAGAAATTTGATGAGGTGAGTGAAGCCAAGGTTGGACGATTTTCGGACGAAGCTCACCACCATCAAAGAGACCATGAGAACAATAATAGATTTTCCGAAGAGTCACGCGAGGCGAACAAACACGATAAAAACGACGACAATGATGATGATGGGCGATCTGAAAGATTCAAGGATAAGGAAACGGAGAAAAGCGGTGGATCTTCAACCAATGAAAAGGAAGAAGAAAAACGCAAGGGAAATGAAGAAACAAACTCTCAACAAAGTGCTTTTTCATCTGAAAGCGAACAAGGTTTGACGAATCATCGGAAGGACAAGGACGATGATGATCATGTTATCAACGACCATAAGAAGAACAACAAAAACCAAAAACAACAAAAAGTAAAGAATTCCTTCAGCAAAATTGGTGGAGATGAGCTTGTTGGAGCGACCAATGAAATGTTCCAGGGTGACAGTGCTCAATTAGTCGAACATTTGGAATCTACAGTTAATAAGAAGAAAACAGACGAAGTGAAAAACTCAGGTATACATATATTCATCATGAGCCCCGCCCTCCCCATTGTACTCTCCAATGTCTAAAACTACTACAGTAGATAATAATAAAATATTTTCTACGATGGCCCTCAGATGTCACTGTTTCATCACAAAGTTTTAGTGTTTCATCGGATCTAATACTTCACACAATACTTCTAATGTAGAATCACCAGGACATAACCATACATGTCAATGTTTGGTGTATACTTAAAGAAAATTTCTGCAATAAATATTTAATGAATAGTATTGTTTATTTGTCGTTCTTTAAAAGAATCTTTTGTTTATTTCATTACGTAATCCACCAAATCTGGACATCACTCATTATAAACATCATTCTAAACCAACATTACTACATCATTCGTTCCTTCTTCCGAGACGGATTAGAGTAACTTGGAAGCCCTACCTTTACGGCCAATGATGTTAGACTCATGGAGACTCTGGCATTCTGTCCGTCCCCTAATTGTCTTACCATAGCCTCTACACACCAACGAAGTTATTCTTTGAGATTAGATATTTTGTCTTGTAGCATTATCAATAAATTCACCAAATAACAACTTGTGATAAAACATAACATAGAATAATTGTTTAGGGTGAGATGTCTAAAAGTGGGAATTTGTTTGTGTGCGTCCATTAAACAAATAACATCTTTTTGATAATATATAACAATTCTACTCCATAGGTTCAATTACCTCATTTCAACGAGACCAAACTCCGTTCAAACCGACAAGGAATGTTGAAACAACAAAACCATCCAACACAATCGGAGAGAACATTCAACATCTCGGAGGTAGTAGCAACCCTAATGTATACGCAGATGAAACACCAAACAAAAAGTCATCAAACCCTTCATTGGCGATCGGAGAAACCTATACTAAAGACAACAACCCAAGCTTCTTCATTAAAGGTAAGACCCTTTTTACCCAGTAAACGCAGAACATCAGTTTGCCCTCAACGTCAATAAACGCCACATACACGCCACATGAACGCCACAAACACACCACATGGATGTCACATGGACGCCACATGAACGTCACATGGACGCCACATACACGTCACATGGACGTCACGTGAACGCCACATGAACTCAACATGGACGCCACATGGACGGCACATGGACGTCAAACTGATGTCTTGTGTTTGCTGGTTAGGAAGAATATTAAACACCCCAATTTAACTGACGGCCCGGCGGCGGAGCCATAATGGTACCTACCCACTAGAAAAATAGATTCAGAAAGCCTTCCGCGCTCAAAATTCAGCATGCAGAAATAGTCCAATCACTGTTGAAACACATTGAATATTTCTTTCCTTTATGCCAACTGACAAAAATATTTCTATCGGGACAGTGAGACCAAGGAGAGAAGGGAGGGTGCATTATTAACTCTGAATTCTGAAAAAGGCTACAAATTATATTCATCAAGCTAAAATAAAAACATGCCTCATTTCCAGTCTGTGTTACATAATAAAGAAAATCTTATGATTGGTCAACCTCACTACACTATATTTTCTTTATCACAGAGCAAGATTTAAAGGAAGGGAGTGTGACCAAGCGAGATTCTTCAAATTACCCACCGACACCTATCATGAGAGTCTTTGGTAAGAAATTCAACATATTCTCTTTTTAAGAACAAAGTATATAAGAACAAAAGGCTTCGAGGTCAAAAAAATAAGAACATGTTAAGAACATTCGGAGGCTTCAAGAGTATAGAAATAATCTTTTTCATTTTTGATCATGTACACATGAATTAATGGACTTAGGTAATTAAGAAGTAGGATTAATTAGAAGGTTTCTTCTGAATTTTAATGTTTTTTTATAAAAAATAATCTTTTATCGGGATTTCCACCGTTTCTTTATGAAAGTTTTGGCTGGGTGATTCTTAATGGACTGTTCCAAAAATAAATTACGCACCAGGGGTAACCTTTTTCTCATAATTTACAACCGGACATTGTACATTTCTGACCCCCCGGACAACAGTTTTACCTATGGACATTCAATAATTTTTCAGAAATTGTTGGATGCAAATATATTTGATCTATAAAATTCTCGGACAAAAAATCAGAACATTGTGGCGACTGTGGTAGGCTCACTTTCAGCATAAAGAATGCACAAAATGTGTTTAAAAAAGATTGAAGTCGCTGTGTTAGCAATATCTTTCAAAAGAAATGAAAAATATAAACCGCATCTAACAGATTTATAATTTCATTGCGGTATAAAGAACAAAGATGAATTTACTAATATTTTTGGGCTTGCTATCCCAACTGGTACTAATCTACAAATGTGAAACTTTTCTAGAGAAAACGAGACAAATGACTGGAAGCAAGCGAGACGAATCTGACGGCATTTTAAGTAAGTTCATGACCTTTAAAGTCCCAGCGGACACGTGACAACAACATTGTTTCGTCGTCCAAATAACGTTCTGATGTTGAAACAACATTGTTTGGACCTTAAAACAACGTTCTGATGTTGAAACAACATTGTTTGGACGTTGAAACAACATTGTTCTGATGTTGAAACAACATTGTTTGGATGTTGAAACAACATTGTTTGGACGTTAAAACAACGTTCGTCGCCTTCCTGTTTGTGGACTTATTCATTAATTTGTTAGAGACTTCATAGCTGGAGATCACCACTTTCTAACATTTGATCATTTTCTGGTGATCATACCACATCGCCATCAATCAAATCAGAAAGTGAAAACAGCAAATACAGTTAAGATATAATTTCTGACTAAGAACTTCAAGACAGGGTTGCAGGGTCATTTTGAAAATGAGGGGGCCACTGAATATAGTGACTAAAAGAGGCCTCACCATGGTTGACATGGTTTGCAAAAAAGTAAAGTTCCGGCCCCCCAGAATCGCCGGGCCTGGGTTGTTTATAATGAATCTACTCCTGTCTAGAGTGGGGGTTTAAACTACTGTGTTGGTTCGATCAAAGTCTTCACACAGTCCGATAGTCCAATACGCCTATTGTTTTAGAACAATAAAAGATAAGCATATTGACGGGCACTGATAAAGGAAACATGTATCGATGTAGGTGTTAATTTCACCACTATTGATAATATTCATCACGTAATCTTTTATACGGAACCATCCCAAAAAGCCGGATGTTTGTCACAAATTTTATTGTTAAATATTCAAAAGTAGTGGCAAACACCCGTATTATTAGGATTTTTCCGTAGAAAAGATTACATAATGATTAACGCTCTCTCTTTTCTTTTTGTTGATAGCATCAGATCCATTTCTGGAGGCCGTTCATTTTTGGCCATTCGCTCACAACAAGACCATTTTGACAAGTGATCTGATCACTGGTTCAGATGCTATTCTAATGTCTGGAGCCAAAATCACCAAAAAAGGTTAGTCATTGTTGAAGTACGAGATTCCTCGTTCATGATATAAATGACGTAATCTTTCCTACGGAAACATCTAAGCAATCCGTGTGTTTGCCACTAGTTTTTGAATTTTTCACAATGAAACTAGGGCAAAACATCCGGCATTTTTGAGATGTTCCCTCATAAAAGATTACGTAATGGGTATCATGGATTACTACAGAGAGGCAGCTTCCAGTCCTGATTTCTATTTGAACTTTTTCAAACTTTAATGCTATTCTTATGTCTGGAGCAAAAATCACCAAAAAGGTTAAAGTCACTCTTTATTTTTATAAGAACAACCTTCTAAGAAGAGTGAGGCTCAAAATGGCCAAAAAGAGTTTTTTTCGAGTATGTTTTTACCTAAATATGTTTGCGATTAAGCTAATATAGTATCTTTTAAAACTCTGATAGCTTATAGGACCTTGGCTAGAAAATTTCTTGCTCAAAAAATATTTTTTCCGTCAAAAAATAAGAACAAAATAAGAACAGATTTAGCCTCAGCTCAAATTTTATTGTTTTTCTTATAAAAGAAGTGTACCGGTGCACCAACTTCAAAAGAAGCCTTCACAACTGAGATGGTTATCAAAAAATGTGTAAAATATAGTGGTGGGAATTCACCGAAGAGGATTCTCAACGGGGAATTTCCAAGAGAGGAATTGACTGTCCGGGAATCGACGTTTATCATTTAAAGGCACTACTACTGACTCTATAGTTTATGAGAGACCCAGGGCTTAAAATCAATCTTCTGGTGTTTCTGATGTGATAAATTAATTAACGAATACACGCTCATTATGGAAGGATTTGACAAGAAAACGTTAAACATCTGAGTTTCTTCGTATCTCGCCAAATGGTTATGACAGGGTCAAGCTGACCTCTCTCATTTTCCCTCAAAATAAAGTAATAATTGACTTTTTTCTTAAAACAAAGGAGACGCCGCGTCACCCCAAGGGCATCAGAACTACAACAATTATCAACAACAACAACAACAACAAATGCCACCCCAACAACAACCAATGCCTCAACAAGAAAAACAACATAATCAACAAAAACATCAACAACAGCGGCAACAACAACAACAGAGAAGCCAACAACCCGAAGAAGAGGAAGACGAAGAAGAAACAGAAATCTTTGAATCTTATTTGGATACCAAAACACCAGGCGCTTACGTCATCGCTGGTGACTTTAACGGTAAGGAAGGAATCCCTCCGAAAAAAAGGATAAAAGCTGAAAAAATTTGTTGTTTTCCTAAGATATACAGTACTAACTTGAAAACATAGGAAGACTTTGCCTATGATGAGGCCCGCCCGGAGGGCACTCGATCTCAAAACAACCATTCGGACAAAAATTGGGGTTTTAAAATTGGACACTTACAGTGCAGTGCAAAATTTTCTGAAAACCGACCCTTACAGTGCATTTTCCGCCATTTCCCCCAGTTTTAGCAAATATTTTCTAAATTTCAAAAATTTCTCACACTTACAGTTCACCTGTAGGAACCTGGGCTTTGTCATCAGAACCTCGAAAAAACCTACCCTTAAGGGCCTCACGTCCGGTAGGTTACTTACCTTGAGTGCCCCCTCCCCCGGGTGATGAGGGAATTCAAAAAGCTAAATGCAACTATTATCATTTGTTTCCATAGGAACTTGTTTCAGCGATCCAGATGAATGTAAATTGAACGGAATGACCATTTATACCTGGTTGAAAATTGATGCAACTGAATTGCAAGAAGATCCTGAGAGAGATGCTTATATATTGAGCACTGGTGGACAATCCAAGAAATCGAGAGGTTATTTCCCTTTTTAATTGCTCATACCCAGCCCCCCGCCCACAACGTTTTTTCAACGTTGAAACAATGATGGATAAACCTTTTCGACGGAAACATCCCAAAAACAAGGGTGTTTGCCACTAGTTTTATTGTTAAAAATTAAAAACTAGTGGAAAACATCCGGCATTTTAGGCTGTTTCCGTAGAAAAGATTACGTAATGGATATCAAGAAATTGTTTTTGCAAACTTTTATCTAATATCAAATATATCTTCAAAATTTAAAAAGTGAATTCAAACAACTTCGTCCTCAGGGCTTTCTCACATCATTAACGACGCTTAAACTTTGGCCTCCTCTGTTTTCTCATCTTTACCGCGCGGCCGACGACGTTTCGCCCTGGAATTAAGATCGTAAATATATTCAACAATTTTGCTTTTTTGCGCAGGCTTTTCTTTCTTATGGTTTCACGGGAAATTTTGTGATTTGCCACTAATTTCATTGTTAAAAATTCAGAACTGGTGGCAAACACCCGGCTTTTTAGGATGTTTCCGTAGAAAAGATGACGTAATGGATTACGTCATGGGTGTCATGAATCAAACAATACCTTCTTGTTTTTTGCAGGCTTTGCTTTTCTATGGTTTCACGGGAAATTCGTGATGGTTGTGAGTACCAAAACGCACCAATGGAAACTAGAAATCAGCAAAGATAAAATCAAACACGACGAATGGGTTCAACTGTCGTTTGTTTGGGATGAAAATGCTGGTGAACTCGTTTGTTACCAAAATGCTATTAAAATAGGGAGCACTAAGGGCGATACCACCCACCGCCCGGACATTGAATACACCATTATGACTATCGGACGTCCGAATAATGCAGTGGACAAACGGTTTATGATGAAAATGGAAATGGCCTATCTAACATTATGGGATAAACCTTTAAAAAAGGAAGAAATTGAGAAAACCTTTGGATTAGGTATGTATTGATGCCAACAGTCACAAGACCTCTTTCCAACGTCTTTTCGACGTTTTTAAAACAATGTAAAGAAGTTGATACAACGCTGGAAATCGTCTTGTTTCTGCTGAGATTTGATTTACGCTTTCTCATAAGTTTTGCAAATCGGGGAGCGGTGGCTAAAGTGGTAGGGCGCTTATTTCCAAATCGGAACATTGTGGGTTCGAGCCCCCCTAAATCGACCACGGTAACAAGGTCATCGCTAATTACCCAAGGTGACGGTCGGGGTCACATAATAATCAATTCTTGAGAATGGAAGTGAATTCAGACCCTAAACATTAAAATATTTTATTTATGCTTTCGTCAAAAACTTTGGTGTTTTCCAAATCACTGTATACCTTAAGGGAACTAATTTTGGCGAGTGCTAATTTGACCAAATTCGCCAAGATTAGTACTCGCCAAAATTAGTACGAATAAAAAAAAAGTGATGGTTCGCCAAAATAAGTTCTCGTTAAAATTAATATTTAGGGCCTTTAACCAAAATCACCCCTCTTTTTATGGAAATTGCCCAAATAACGGTAAAGAGAAGTTTTAGTCCGTCATTCGCCAAAATAAGTTCTCGCCAAAATTAAAAAAATCGGTGATTCGCCAAAATTAGTTCCTTTAAGGTACATATGAATTCTATTTTCCCAAAGAAGTCATCAACAAACATCAGACATAGCTCATGAGAAGACACAGGACGTTTTCAAGGTTAAAACATCGTTCCGTGACTGCTGGGAAGGGAAGAAATTTTGGTGGATCGATTCATTCGCTGTTGATCTCAATGCGATTTGGCGAGAATTTATTTTGCGATTTATAGGGAAAAAAATTAAATTTTTATGTGGGAATTTATTTTGACGATTGAGGAAAATTTTCAATGCTTTTTGTCCAACTTCGAAACGCACAAAACCCACGAAATATCATTTCGAATTTAAATTTGGCGTGAATAAATTTCTTCCCGCCTAAATATCTTCCCTTAAGGTACACCACAAAGAAAATATCACATCAATAGAAAAATAATTTGTTTTTTCATTTCTTTTTCTCAGTAAAACAAAAGATTGACAAAACAAGGAGGAGAAGTGTTTTAGAAAAACATACCAACCAGCAACAGCAATCAATTTCGCATCCACTGAATAGAGCACGGAATTAATGGACCCCCTGGATATCCATCATGACGTAATCCTTAATACGAAAACATCCTAAAAATCAGGGTGTTTGTCACTCGTTTTGTATATATTCGTAAGTCATTATACGTCATTATAAGTCCTAACGGAAACACCCAAATTCCGGATTTTCTTGTGTAAAATTGAGAGTAAAGTCCCGATTTTTCGGCTGTTTCCGTTAGGAAAAATGTCGTAATGCTAACTTACGCATATTATGAATAAAAAATGAAACTAGTGTCAAACATCCGGCTCTTTTGGATGTTTGAAATATGGAAAGGATATCGTAATGATGACACCGATGACACAATGGCAAAACACTCTCCCAAATAACAAACAGACCTGCCAAATTGAAGATACAAAAAATTCGTTTATTTATGAATACACAATCCTAATCAAAAATCTTTCTACTAAAAATATTCTATATAGATCCATACCATTCGATAGAACTCGATTGGTGTCAGGTTATTTAAGCTTCAGTTGAGTACCTAATAGTGATAATCGCTTTCATTTCAATCACTTTAATATTTCTCAAGGCAGTAAGTTCTGTAGAATTGTGTCTTATTCTTTAAATTACTTTAGTGAAAATATTTTTCTATTTTTTTATGTAAATAGGTTTCAATATAGAAAAATGATGACGTCATAAATTTTTCAAAAATCAAATTTTTTATCAAAACTTTCGATTTTAGTCAGTCTTTGCAGACAAAGACTTTCCTGAGTTTATCTTCCACAGCACGAAAACGAGGCATTTAATATTTGTCACGTGACCTGACTAAAACAAAAACAAATCGAACCATTGCGCATTGTTTTGAGTCACAAAAAAAACAGTGTTTTCAAGCAGTAGACCTTTCCCTAAGTTATAAATACCGGAGAATGTTGACTTCCAAATAAGGAATGTGAGAAAAAGCAACACTCTCTGTCAAAATTTTGAGAAGCTGCTGTATCCACCGCTGATGATAAGATCTCCAGACCAAATATTTTAAGAATATTTCTAGGTGGGGAAATGGTCGAAAAATACACTGTATGGGTCGGTTTTTCTGCAAATTTAGTACTGCACTGTAATGGTCCAATTTTTAACCGCACAGAACGTTTAGAAATCGAGTGTCCCCCCGGGCAAAATTGTTAAAACATTACAAAAGTGAAACTTACATGAAAACTTCACCAAAAAAGCAGCAACGAATAATCTTGAGGCGGCTTCTGCTGTTTGCTTTCCTATTTATTTCCACATATTTCTTTGTTGTTTGCTTTGACTGTGAATCAAAGTTTCAGCACCCTTCGTGTGTTTTTCTAAAAAAAATGAATCGGTATGGTGCTAATTGGGCTTTCCAGAAATAGTTTATACCCCCCAATGTTGACGAAGTCGGACATGTCCAGGTCCAGGGGAGTCTGTACGAATCAGGACAAAATCCAGGGGGTATATGCCTCAAAATAGAATATCCAGGGCACATAACTTTTGGTACGAAATCCAGGGGTGTAATTTTTGAAAAATGATTTCCTCCACACTGGGAATACGGAAAAGCCCATTACGGATTTAATTAAAAAAAGAGACGAACAAATCAAAATCATCAACCAACAATACATTGTTGCACAAAATCAACCAGTCAAATTTCAGAACTTTTATTATTTTGGCAATCGATACGTTCGAAAATGTAAGGGACTATTTACATTTGAAGATAAAAGTTAAGCCTGTACATCCCTTACATAATTTATATTTTTTTTCACTCAAAATTTCGCGAATTAAGCGGACAATTTAAAAAGCGGACATCTCTAAAACCGGATGAGTTTATTGTTTTAATACTTAGTGCTAGATCACTATACTACCTCTCAAAAAAGGCACACACTTTTGTTTACTCCTCGATATTGTTTTACTAATAGAAATTATACTCAAAATCTCTTTTTATTAACCTTCGCACCTAATTCAATTAGGTACTTAATAAAAGCAATTTATAAAATGCTTCAAATCGCTTGAAGTGCTTTACGGTCATGACCCCGTCTCACTTTTTTGTAAATTATGTTTCGTGCGTTGATAAGTTGAGGGTAATTCTATTGGATTTCTCTTTTAAATTCTATTAAAATGTAGGCGGAAATGACAGTTGTCGTCGCTTATCTTTTTGCCGGTGGGTTCTTTTGATTTCAAATTTGGATCCCTCCTACTTTTAATCCCAAGGCCCAAGGGCCCATGACAGTACAGAAGGCTCTTACCAAAATAAGAGATCGTGTAAAGTACAGACCGTGGAGCAAGGTTTTCCATTGATACGTCTTTCGGTGATTTTTATCATGTTTTGTTGTTGTTAGTTTCAAATGTTTATCTACCTGGAAAAGTAAAACAAAAAGACAAAAGAGCTGAATATCATGAATCTTCGTTCATAAATATTCTTTCATAAAAATATTGCGCTTATTTTAAGCATATTTTAGACTCAGATTAGAGACATCAACGGTTTGTACAACCTCGATTCCAGGGCGAACCATCGGCGGTCGCGCGGGAAAATGATGATAGGTTGCGGTTTATAATGTGTCCTATGATCCTTTGAGTTTAGAAAAAGGAAAGAGCTTATCTATTAAAATATTAAAGCAGACATTCGAATTTCAAATAAGCGCAATATAAAACAAAGAAACAGTTGAGCACGTTTTCAGTCAAGTTCGGCTGTTTTTATAAGCATATCCCATTTTTTGAACCATCTTGGAAACATTAATTGAGCCTTATCCAGGCTTAAACATTATGAGAATAAAGAACCCCATCTTTCTAAATTTAAATATATAATAATGCACAAACTTATGCAAAAGTTATTGTAGATACGGGTAGAATAGAAGGGGTGGCATTTGCTGGTTTAAAAAAAGAACTTTTAACACAAAAAGCTTAAGGTGTTAATGGTGAGATGATATTAATTACCTCTAAGGGTCTGGGGTCTAATCAAATAGTAATGACCAACGTAAGCGTCAATTCGAAAAAAAGTCAAAAATACAAACAAGAAAAAAATATGCGAAAATAAAATATTATAATAATATAATATAAAATAAAGGATGAATCATAGCTTTGAGTAGTGTATGGACTATGTGGTGTTCAGCAGGCACGGAGGGTTGTTTGGACGTCGAAACAGCGTTGTTCTTATGTCATAACGTTTTTTGGATGCTGAAAGAACACTTAATGACTCGTGTCCGGTAAAACTGCTGTCCGGGAGTCAAAATAGTAAATAGGTTATATATTATAGGTTAAATTATTAGAAAAAGCTTATCAAAGGGGCTTTCTGGAGCAGCCCAATGTTTAGTTTTGTGTTTCGTAGAATTTATGAAAAGAACTAATTTTCATTGGGAAATTTTGACACACTGGGAGGTCCTGGCCTGGTTTGTTTATTCTAAAGTGAATTTATAACAACAATACTAAAGTATCTGAAAAAAAACTTAAAATAATGAAGATACTAAATGATACTAAATGAAAATGAAGAAGTCAAATGTGAAATAATATTTGATTAAAAAAATTATTAAGGTATAATAAAAAAGTAGACAATAGATAGCGCCGGCCGGGTAAAGAACGTACTCAAAAAATAGACGGAGAATGTTGCTCTCGATGAGTACCTTCTGTATCCGCCTCTGCACGACTCTGTGAGAGAGGGGGTAATCATAATATATACATGGTGGTTTTTGTCTTTTACAAAACAAAACTTTTAACTGGTCTCAAGCGTGTATTTAATACTCATATCTTTTCTACGAATGTTCCCAAATAAAAGCCGGATGTTTGCTACTAGTTTTATTGTCAAAAATTCAAAATTAGTGGCAAACGCGAGAAGCTTTTTCGGAGGTTTCCGTAGTAATGGATATCATGAATTTAGAGACAGTCTTCAAAGGAGATAACGAAATTTAATTTTCTTTCACCCGAGAGCTAACTAATAAGAGAGGTTGTGGACCTGCCAATTTGAGATCACTCAAGTTTTCCGTAGTAAAGTCTCTTAAACGAGTTTGGAGAACGAAGCATCGAGACAAAAATTTGTTTCTTTTATTCAAGCGATTTTTAGAGACTTTTGTACTAAAGAACGACGTGGTCTCAAATTGGCAGATGAATTGTATGAAGAGGTATGTCCGTCAAAAGATTAGTGTAATAGTATGTACATCATTGAGGTAGTGAACTAAACAAAAATAACAATTATAAAAAAGATGAATTAATAGACAAGAAAATCGAAATATCACAAGAACTTAAGCCACCTAGGAAGAGCTCTAACTACCAGTCTGTGAAATTAATGCAAATCCATAGCTTTGAACTTAAAAGACCTTTTTCATAAAATCACGTCACGAACAACGACTGCCTTGTTTTCATACAATTACCAAGATGATTATGACACATCTATCAATGGTAATGGAGTCAAGTTTTGATAAGCTCCCTTGGGATTCAGTTACCATAGCGCTCAATTCAAAGCGAAGGCAGTAGTTGCTCACAAGTAATTAATGGAAAATTCTATTAAAACATGACGTAATGATTCCAGGGTTTTGTTTAATCTTTAGATACACAACCACTGACCTCTATGATACACTGGACAGGATTTTTCCTAATTCCCTCGAAAAAGTGCGTTCAATTTGGGCAAAAATCCGCCATGTTGTTTCCGATTTCTGTAGGGTTCCTCTGCTAAAAATGGAAAACAACATGGCTGACTCGCTGTAAAAAATCCACTTCATATTCAAAACAGTTAGAAGCCCTATCCTAGTGGATAAGATAGAGATCAGTGACCACGACACACAAAAAACAAAATGGTAGAAATGAAACTGTTTAATAAAAGGTACAAAATAATTTAAGGCTCGTTTTACATGTGGATTAATAATAAACAACATGCAATGCCAAGAAATGAGAACATCATTATTATGGTACTCCAAAGATGATGCCTTGAACTTCAATGAAACAATTATAATCTGGAACTTGTATCCAACCAAGAGCCAGTCATTCATTGTAATCATCCATCCATTCATTCATTCATTCCGTCATCCAAAGAGAAAATATAAATAGCGAAAGAAACAAAAGTGACCAAAATGACCAAAATATTTGTGTCTTCACAAAATATTAATCGCAAAAATGTTTTAATAGTTAATCCAGTTTATAATTAGCATAATTATAGTAGTAATAATGTCATTCATATCATATAAAAAACCATCAAAAAAGCTGTATATTAAATAAACCTTCATCGACTCACTGCACCATCATCAAGTTAAATTTTCTTGTCGTCTGAGGTAATTGTTGAAGGGTATTGTCTATTACTAATACGTGCAGAGGGTTTGTAGCATCTTTTATAAACATTCAATAACTTTTAGAGAATGCTACATTTGAATTTTGATTTATTTTTTGAATCGTTCTTCTTTTGGTTTTCTCTTGTGCGCCTCTGTAAAAAAAATAAAACAAAAATACTGATTGTTTACGGGGGGTAGATTTGTTGTACTCCTCTCTGTAAGAAAAATCATTTGTTTTTACAGAAAGAATCCACCTGTTGAGGATGTTGATTTTTCTTAACAGCCCCAGGTTCTTGAACCCACCCGTTCGATATCCTTGGTCTTCAAATTCTTACCCCCTGGATATCTTAGGATACTGAAAATTTCGAACCCTTCCCCCTGGATATCCTTGGTCTTCAAATTCTTACCCCCTGGATATCCCAGAATATTGAAAAATTCGAACACTCCCCTCACCCTGGAAATCCTTGGTCTTCAAATTCTTACTGAGCAAAAGCAACAGCACTCTCTGCCACTGAGAAAAGTTAGATTTGAAAAGGTTTTGGCGGAGAGTGTTGACTTCCATATAAGGAATATGAGCGAAAGGAACACTCTCCGCAACTGAAACTCAATTAAAAATCTCCTTACGTCAGCAATAATTTCTCGAACTAATGTGAAGAATGCTTCTTCCTAAAATAAAACAAAATGAGGAAAAACTTAAAACGTATAATTATTGTTGTTGATACCAAGAATACTTTTATTTTTTCTGAAGACAAAAACAAAAAAGCCATCTATTATCTCAAGTTACTTGGTCCAAAGGATAAGAAGATTCAAATTGGCAAATTGCTAGAATTTTTGACAAGATTTCATTTTCTGGGGCTTTAAAAAAAAAATTCTAAAAGAAGTTAAAAAAAAATCTCCAATCCACTCGTTAAGGCATGAAAAAAAGGATGAATAAAAAATTTCTGAAGCATTTAATTAAACTTAATTTGCAAAACTCGTGAAAATAAACCCACGATGAATTAATAAGTTAAGGGTACAAATTTAGGGGCAATTTAATTTTGTAGATTTTGGGCTTTTTATTGTTATAACACAATAGTTATAAAACAATAGAAACCGCAAAAAATTAGTTCCCACAAAAATTTGTACCCTTAAGGCAGTATTGAAGAAAAATCTTACAACTCCTTGTTTAGTTTTGGCGGAGGCTTCAACGTATGGGATATTGAACTGTTGTGCTTTCTCATTTCCATCTTTGGTGGAGACATCTCGCTTCGGAAGATCTACTTTATTGCCGACCACTGTAAAAAAGAAAAACTAGTTTATAGGCATAATAATTACTATATAATTATCTTCTAGTTATTTTGTCAATATCAGAAAATCTGGAAATTTTCCGTCAAATTAAATATTTTGAATTCATCATGTTTTTTCATTCATGCATTGCTTTTTTCCATTTCCACTACAGTTAAAGCTCATTTCCCACCAAAATTAAATACCCCCATAGCATAGGCTATTTTGCAGCCTTCTGAAACTGAAATGATTAAGATCTAGATCTTCAACCAAAGATTCCCTATTGCGAGAATAAGGTTCAATGTGAAAAGTTAAAGCTCTATTCACTTACAAACCATAGGTACAGAGTCAGCATCTTTTACTCGAAGTGCCTGCATGAAAAATAAAGGTATATAATATTAGCATGAAAATTTTAGAGTTTTCCTAATTTCGTAATTGCTGGGCCAGTGAACAGTGGCAAATCACGTACAACAAAATGCCAAAAAATGAGTTAAAATAATTATATGTTAAAAAAGTAATAAAATATATCTACTGCATACTTTATTGCATGAAAATTTAGCAGTATGAAAATGTTGTCTTTTTTTCGCCAAAAATTTCGTTCTTGCGACATTTTAATTTCGCAGTCGAGCTCCAAATACATTTTCCACACATTATAATTCAGCAGTTTTGCAAACTTGACAGCAATAAAATTTTCATACAATAAAGTACTAGAACACAATTAAACTGGCACGTTGAAAAGAAACATTTCTGAATCCTGAATACTGTTAGATATCAAAGAGTGACAAAAAAACAGAAAAGAGAGCTCAATCAATTATGAAACCTACTTGCGTTCTGAAGTTATCGATTTCTTGAAAAGATTTTAAGCTAGTGACAGCAAAAACACATAAAAATCCTTCCCCTGTTCGCATGTAGTGTTCTCTCATAGCACTGAAAAGATAAACATTTTAATTTTAATTTATTTTCAAAACCAAATAATTATTATTTACATACCTGTAGGCAAAAACGGCCATATGCTTATTACATGGCTCCAACTAGGGTTCTAGGTCCCCTCAACAAATTTAGGTCCCCTAAGATTTAGGAACCCCCACTTTTCAATAAGGTTCAGGTCCCAGTACAACGTGACAACATTTTTCAGTGAAAAAAAGGACATTTTTCCCTGTTTTCCCAAATGTGGAACATGCACTATTTTCCAGCTTTTAAAAACAATTTATCCAAGAAAGCCAAAAACTAAGAGTAGTCACATGGATTCGGGTCGAAATTCAAAGTAACGGATTCAGAGATTAAAATCATTAGGCCTTGCCCATCATGGTTGGGCAAAAGAGAAAAAAATAGCATTTTTGTTTGTAATAAAATTCAAGAAAAATATCTCAATCTCATTTGAGAAATGATTTTCTAGCGTTTAATTATGGAATATTATCTTTACAAAACCATATTCAAATAAACCCCTATAACTTTGGTGTAGCCTTTCAGCTCCCCACCCCCCCACTCTTTTAGGTCCCCCCTGAACTTAAAAAATAAAACAGCTCCCGCCCACTTTTTGGCAAATTTGAGATTTACCAAAATAAGTGGGGGGAGTGGGAACCATGTTTTTTTTTGAAAATTAATTCAAATTAAAGAAAGCTCTATGTCTTGTATCAAGCATTTTCGTGGAATATTGCTTATTAATTAACATTTTAAAAAGTTATAATAATATAATACTAGCTGGCAAGCCAGCGTCGCATGCCGCTGGCGCGACATAGAGGCCCTACGGGCCTCAATGTCGCTACAGGAACA
>JAUJPO010127211.1:2132-21123 GCA_032270745.1 Tiaropsis multicirrata | reverse complement strand
GAATTGACGTCAAAAGAAATTATATAATTCATTTTCTTCTTCGCCGAACAGTTTATGCTTAAACTCTATTCAATTCCTTATACAGACCATCCCAGCAGGCATTGTTTCAACGTTAAAACAACGTTGTTCCAACGTCAGTACGTCATTTGGACGTTTTAAAAACTTTTTTTTTCATTCCACTAGAATCCACAAACGAAACCGTCTTGAACCAATTGAAAGACATTATCAAGGACGTCATGAAGAAAGAAAGCAAACCAAAGGACGCATCGACCAATCAGAAGAGAGAATTGAAAAGAGAAACAAAGGACATGGCTTCTCTTTACAAACGCATCGTTGATGATTTAAATAATGTCTTCACAGATCAAAACGGTCCAAAGAAGCGCTAATTCATTACAACTACTTTTCCAGGGATCTTTTATGCATTTTTGATATAATTTATTGCAACTTCGTTCCCATAGGGTTCTTTGTGCGTCATTTTGACTTTTTCTCTTATATGATTCGATAAATATTCCAAAGAAGCGTTAATTTATGTACAACCTCGTTCCCAGGTTCGAGGGTTCTTTAAGCGCCCGTTTTACGTTTTTTATGACTCCGTTAATTCATTACATCTTCGTTCCCAGCGTTTTTTGTGCGCCCTTTTCACGTTTTTTTATATGATAAATAATTCAAAGAAGCTCTTTTATATTACAGCCTCGTGTTCCCAGGTTCTTTGACGTTTTTGATATGTCTCTGCCAATTTATTACAACCTCGTTCGCGAAATTCACAAAAATGATTTTACGCCAATTTTAATCAACTTATTTTTTTCTTAGGGGTGGGGGGATGGGGTTCCAGCTCCAAACTCCACAATTACGGTCAAAAGGTCTGTACAACTTTACAATGTGTTGATGTAAACAAGGTCAGCTCTACCAGATGCCAACAGACCACTTTCAAAAGCATTAATTGGGGCATTAAGACGGCAGTTATACTGTGTTTGAGCTGATTTTCTTCTATTTAAAAAAATTCTTATGACCGGTGATATTAATAAAAAGAAGTTTGCTATTTTAATACAATTTTAATGTTTTTTTTCCATTTTTTATATAAAGTATTTTTGTAACTTGTACCTAGTATGCTGTTGTAATTATTTTATATTATTTCGAACCGAATCAAAAATTTCGAATCTCGAATTTTTGGAAACTGATAAGTTATTTATGACGTTAAACGCGTCTGTGGCGGCCTGTACATACATTTTTCGTTTACAAGTTTTGCTTAGGAGAATTGTGTACAGGCCGCCACATACGCGTTCAAACGTCATAACCAACTACTTTCGCGAGAATAAACTTTCGCGAATTAGACGTCTAAAAAACTTTCACGAGAATAAACTTTCGCGAACAGGTCCTTTTTCAATAAGCACAATGTGAAATATTTAGATTTCAACTTCCATCGATATTGATTAATAGCATTATGACGGTTAAAAACGAATTTTCCTGTTTATTTTCCAACCTATATATAAATGGTATTGTATTACATGGCGGGCTTTATCGTTCCTTTCGTTATACCCCATAAGGTTGGGTTCAAAAATAAACAATCGCTATGATTGTCTAGTGAACACGTTTCTCTCACAACATTCCCTGTTGAAAACTGGGTAGGAAAATATATCCTTTATAGAGTTTCAACAATAAAACGGTTGGATAGCCACTACACCACAAATCGGCAACCTATATTGACTCCGTCAAAAAAGCTACTACCTTTGAAAACAACTCATTCGGTAGACACCACAGACCCGGGAGGGCGGCGGCAAAAGGTGGCGGCAAAAATAGTTAATTTCGATTTCAAAAAAAAAAAAATATGAATGTTTTTTTCGAAATTATAATTATTCATGATATAAATTACGTCATCTTTGATACGGAAACATCAATAAAAATCCTGGAAAAAAATAAAACAATTGGCAATAAAAACCCGCGGCTTTTTGGAATATTTCCGTAGAAAAGATAGATTACGTAATGGTTAAATCAAGAAATCGAGTGCCATGATAAATCAATCCACCGTCCCTCCACGGAACGTTGGTTTAACGTCCAAACAACGTCGTTCTAACGTCAGAATTTATTTAGACGTCATGTTGTCTGCTGGCAAAGATACACAATCCGCCTATGTTTCTATTTAAAAAAAGTTTGTTTAAAAAAGTCTAACCGCTATAATTATAGAAAACAATAAGCATATATTATGTGGTATAATATCTGTCGGGGGAAAATTCTCTAAAAATAAAATCATCAAAAGAAATGTTTCTTTCCCTCTACAGCAGGCAAGTAACGTTGCTTAACGTCAAAACAACGTTGTTCTAACGTCAGAACGTTATTTGGACGTTGAAAAAACTTAAAACGTATCCTTCTATTTTAATCTTATAATGGAGATGCATCAATGGGGTGTCGAGATTTCGTCTCCCATAAATAGTAGCGCTGCTGCCGCTTTATCAATCTTATTTGGGATTGGATTTCAGGAGGAATGGAAAGGATGATGTAGGGCATACACATTTAGTAAGTTAGTTGCAAAAAGACCTGTTAGTAAATATCTCTTCAATGTAGAAACCAGGCCATTATAACCTACTTACTTTTCGTTTCTTTTGTGTCATCCTGGTTTCCAGATATCAACGGTTTTTATTGACAATCTTTTTGAAACAGACTTTTAGGTTAAATTACTCATTCTTTTTACTAAAACGATGTAATAAGTAAGTTAATCGGAGACGCCTAATTTCGGCAGCCGTCGTACAGCGAAGGAGTCTATCCCTCTGCTAGCGCTAGTTAGACTACTGGGGGTAGATTTTGACTGATACACAGCGGGCTACACCTGCCGTCAACTCCCAGTGACTTTCCACGCAGTTTACCTGTTTTGTGCTACCCCAGCAGCCATGGAACGTTGACACATTGATGTTTTTCGTAGTAAAGTCTTTTAAACGAGTTTGGAGAACGAAGCATCGAGACAAAAATTAGTCTCTTTTATTCAAGCAATTTTTAGAGACTTTTGTACTAAAGATCGACATGGTCTCAATTTGGCAGATGAACTATATGCGTAGGGTGGATGATGGCCGGGACCAAACACGATGATTTACTCGTCTCGTTCTATCCCAGCAAGCATGTACCACTGTAAGTAAATAAGTTTGCGACCGCAGTCAGTCAGTCTTTTTTATAGCTATCTACCCGAAGGTGGGAGAGGACACCACTCATTTCTCTAGATTTCTCCACTTACCCTAATCCCTTAATGCTGAGTGCCAACCAGGACAGCAGCGAGTACCAATTTTCAAATCTATGGTCTGACCCGACTGGGGGTTGAACCCACAATCTTGCGAACGGGAGGCGAACACTCAAACCACTCGGCCACCGTTGTTTAAGACGTCCAAAACGTTATATTTGGATGTTGAAACAATGTTGAAATGACATTTTGTATCTGTTAGGATTCTGTTCCTTTTACTGAAAGAATTTAAACCATTTTTGGTTTGTTCCAAAGCGAAATTTCATCTGCTTTGAGGAAAATATAGCTTCAAAATCGATTCTGTCGTACCATAAGGAGAGAATAATGGGTGCGGGACTACTTATGTAGAAAGATTTAAAATTACAGGAGACATTATGGGCCTTTGTGCTTTGTTTTAATAATTTTACTCATTGTTGCGGATAGAGGGTATGGAGCTGCCAAACTGAGCCCATTGAAGTTTTCCGTGTAGTAAAGTCTCGAGACAAAAATTAGTCTCTTTTATTCAAGCAATTTTTAGAGACTTTTGTACTAAAGAACAACATGGTCTCATTTTGGCAGATGAATTATATGGATATATTAAATGATGTTTGAAAATACGGTGGAATCTATCGATATCCCCAATCTCTATAAAGCCGACACAAAAAAAGGATCCAAAAAATGAATTAATCCCAGAAAATTGTGAATTGTGAGTAAAGTGACTGAGTAAGTATTTCATAATTGTTAAATGCCACCACCCGGGGGTCTGCTTTTAAATTTTATAACCCTGGAAACGGAACAAATGCAGAGACTCTTATTTCATGAAAATAACCATGTTATTTCATCTTAAACTTAAACTCAGGTTAAAAAAGCGCAAAAATTCTCAATCATTGAAGGTATGTCTGACAGATAAAAAATCATATCGGGAGTTTCTTGAATGACATCTACCTAACCATTAAGTACTGTATAAATATTTCTTCATTTCCCTACAATCGGGATTTTTTTTTTTCAAAAACTACCAACACTCTTGGCTTTTAAAAGGATTTTATTTATCACGAAAAATTATGCGACTAGCTTTGACATCACCAGCAGGCACGGGGCGTTGTTTTAACGTTCAAATAATATTGTTCCAACGTCAGAACGTTATTTGGACGTTGAAACAATGTTGGGAAATTTTTTTGAGCCTGTTGGGGACCAGCATCGTGGGAAGATTTAAGGAAATGAACACTCAGGAAAGGCAAGGGGACTAAGAATGACCCAACCAAATACCGAGACTTGAGTATTGGATCGACTGTTTTCAAACTCATGTTTTCCCTTGCTGTCCTTGCTGACCTTGGACGACCGACGGGAACCAGATTCCAATATACTGTTTCAACATCCAAATAACCTACTGGCTGGGATAGAGAGGTGTAAATGTATTCCGAAATTTACATCAGTTTGCTTTCAATTTCTCAGAAACTTGATACTACGTATATATGAAATTTAAGAGATTTATTGAATTCTTTAAAAAAGCTGAACTGGTTTACCATTCAAACCAGTAAGATGACCTGAAAGATTTTTTATGATATCAATAATCTGTAGCTGAACAATGATATGTTGGGATGGCCAAGATACCGTATAAAAAGTAATGTATTTAATCCTCTCTTTTTGAGTCGCATTAATCACATGCATAAAAAACAAAATGACAGAAATAGTTTTTTCTTTTAAGTGGGAACCCACGCAAAAGGAGTGCAACCCTTCTTGGGAAAAAAAATCAATTATCCGCTTAAAGCCACTGATCTGCACCATAATCCACTGGATTGGGCTCCTCATTGTTTTGACTTTTAGAGGACAGTTTTTACAGCGAGTCAACCATGTGTTGTTTTCCATATTTGTCAAAGAAGACCCTTTAGAAATCGGCAGATTGGCGGATTTCTCACCCAAATTGAACACGCTTTTTCACAGGAATCAATAAAGGAAGATATACGATACATACTGTATTATAGAGGTCAGTGGCAAAGCTCGTCTGCTATTCATCACGCGACTTTTTTATACTGTTTTTCTTTTTTTTATTGACGTCAATTTTAGAACAAGTCAGTTTTGATGCGTTTTTGAAAAGTGTCCATATCTTTGAATCCAGAAATGGTATCTTCGTGTAAATTTCAGGGAAGATTCAAAATAGGTTTAATATCAACCATGCAAATATTTAGGTCGTTCATACAAAAACTTTAAGCTACGTCAAAATTTTTATTTTATGAACGTTTTTTTTGGATCACCCAACGGAAATTCCTTAGAAAAGATAACGTTGTAGTCTAAGGGACATAAAAAGAGTTGATAATAAAAAACCCTAAAAAAGCTTCGTTTCCGCGTTACCGGCCGGGTGAGAAATCTTTTTAGGACACCCTGCCGCAAAAAAATATGAACTTTAGAATGAGTGTGAGAATTCCTGAAACAGGAAACAAATAAACATTTTAACAAAAAAAGATTATAGCTCTTTTGAACCCAAACAACCATCACATCCTAGAAAAAATACAGTGGAACCTCTAATTAGCGGACACAATCGGGGAAACGGATTAGTGTCCGCTAATTAGAGGTGTCCGCCTTTTGGAGAGTTTTGAATTTCGGGCTCAAATCTCGGAATTATGTATTAAAAATAATTGTTTTCCGGCCTCCCGCATGAGTTTTTTTTTCGTCACCCGGTAACGCGGAAACGAAGAATTTTTTAGGTTTGGTCCAACTATCCTACTTTTTTGAAGTCGCGCGACATTCCAGCAGGCACAGAATGTTGTTCTAACGTCCAAACAACATTGTTTCAACGTCAGAATTTGGACGTTGCAACAATGTTGAGATATGTTGTGTGTCTGTTGGGAATGTAACTTTATTTTCAACCAACTAAAGAATAACATTTCTAAGAACACTTTAAGCCATCCAGGACGACCTCTTAAGAGAATTGCTTGAAAAGGCAGTTAAAATGCTTTTTTCAATAAAATCGAGATCACGTTTGATAAACGTTTTAATAAGAACAAAGTATTTAAGAACATAAGGGTTCGAGGTCAAAAAATGAATAACATAATGTTAAGAACATTGGGAGGCTTTGGAGAATCAAGAAGATTATAGAAATATAAGCATATTTTTTCATTTTTAATTACGTACACATGAATTAAAAGACTTAATTAAGAACAATTTAAGAACATTTTAAGGATTGAAACCAAAATAGCTAAGAACATTTTAATGTTCTTATACTAAAATACGGTCTATTTTCTTAGTTTTAAATATAAAAAAGGAAATTTTGTCTCAGTTTTTTTGGTATTCGAAAGTCTTGTACACCCACCCCATACAACTCCTCCAAAAGCCAAACGTTAAAACGGCGCAACATCCTCGCAACCTTTCTTAAATCGACTTTCAATAGCAAATGTACCCCATATTTGGCAAAAAGGCATCTTTCATTCACACACCCCTGTTATTGATAACCTACAGTGCACACCTAGAAGAAATTCATACGTAAATCGTTGAAATAAAGACGCGTAGTAAGCACTAGTAAATAGCAGTAATTATATTAGCTAAGGGTAACGGGGAATGAAACTTCCTGAATCTATCTATGAGTAAAGAATGCGCACTCTTTTTATTTTATAAGAACAAGTAAATGGCTCAGATGTTCTTAACTTTGTTCTACACTTTTTCAAATTTACCACCCCACCAATAAGTAAATCTATATGCCTAAATAAGCTTTCATTAGGAGAATTCCCATGCTTAAATTGTGAGTACTTCATAGTTTTTGGTAAAGTTTACCACCAAATCCGAGGCTCGATGTTCTTATAAAATTTTTCTTATAAAATAAAAAGACTGTATTTCTTATTATTTTTCTGATCATTATTATAACCAAATCTTCGAGAACATGCGATAATATCATACCGTCATATTACCCGCATTCATCAGTAGGCAACAGAATAAAACGTTTTTTTCATAAGAACAAACCAAATAAGAAGATAAATTTTCCAAAGCTTCAGTAAATTCCAACATTGTTTCAACATCCAAATAACATTCTGACATTGAAACAACGTTGTTCAAACAACGTTTTGTGCCAGCTGGGAGCAGTCTTGTTTTCACGCGGTATATTTTTCGGACAAAAAAATATCGGACTAAATTATTCGTCGGACATAATTTTCTTCATCCACAAATATTTTCGTCACTTTTGTTAAAAAAAACGCAAATTTTAGCCTAAAAAACCTTTTTTTGGACTTTCTTTTCGTCGGACAAAATCTTTCGTCCACTTCAAAAGATTTCGTCACTTTTGTCCGACATTTTTTTATCAGGTAAGGAATAACATAATAAGCGGAAAATTAAAACCGAAAACCGAAAACACCTGGTAAAGTACCATTAATAGGTCATTGTCTACCAGTAGCGAGGTTACTTACACAAGAAGATTCGGACAGTAAACGCGTCTGTGGCGACCTGTACATAGATTTTAGTTTACAAGTTTTGTTTAGAAGAATTATGTACAGGTGGCCACATACGTGTGTTTAAAGTCCTAAATAGCCCCTTGCTTAACCTTGCTAGTAACTTTAACTTTAGTACCATGCAAATACGACCCTATAGAGGACATGCAAACGATGTACAATGGACGTCTAAAAGAGGCGTGTTGAGTCTTTCGGTCTCCGGGGGGGGGGGGGGGGGTATTGGGTCACTCGATTTAAAAACGACGGTGTGTGCGGTCCAAAAATTGGACCCTTACAGTGCAGTGCAAAGTTTGCCGAAAAACCGACCCTTACAGTGCATTTTTCGACCATTTTTCCCGGTTTTAGCAAAGAATTTCAAAATTTTCTCAAACTTCCTACCCTTTACAGTGCACCTGGATTTTGTGTCAGAACCTTGAAAACACTACCCTTAAAGGCCGCACATACCGTAGGTCGGAGTATGAGTGCCCTCCTCCCCCCCCAGCTTTCGGTCATAACTTAAAACGATTTGCTTGTCAACCAAAATACAGCGATGATCCATATTGTTTTAGAAAGCTGAGACCTAGGGCTATTTTAACGGTACCGAAAAGTTTGTCGTAACCCAGTAGGAGCATAACGTTGTTTCAACGTCAGAACGTCATTTAGACGTTGAAACAGCGTTGAAATAACGTTGTGTGCTCAAGACTGTAAAACCAAGGATTCTGAAAACTATGAATCCTCAAGGTGGTGCTTATAAATAAAGAGTTTTTCACTGCGATAAAGCGGCTGAAAAAATAACTTCAATTCACAATCAATCAACAAAAAAACATCATCTCATTTTGCCACCGATGACTAATTACTTTGTTGCTATGGTTATGTTAATTAAATAATAGTCAAATAATTGACATGCCTTACCTTACTTACCGATATTAATTAACTTTTATTGTTATACTGTTTAATCAACAAGGGTGAGTGCCTTTAATTGCCTTAAATAGAATATGGTAGAAAATACAGGTGTTTTTATAAGAACATTAAGATTCGAAGAAGCCTTCTAATATTTTGGTTTCAAGCCTTAAAATGTTCTTAAAATGTTCTTATTTCTATACTCTTCATTCTCCAAAGCCTCCAAAACATGTTCTTCATTTTTTGACCTTGAAGCCTTATATTCTTATATAACTTGTTCTTATTAAAAAAACGTGTATGAGTCGAGTTTTGGCTCTTCTCCGTAGAGACATTTGGAAGATTTTTTTGTTTTAGAGTTTGAGACAGGATATTTTTCCACATCCTGTTTTGTATGGCGAGTGGTTTGTTTATAAAATGCTAAAGAGGCGTTTGTATGGAGAAGAAAATGCTAAATAATATCCAAGCGGGGAAGTGTTTTTTATGCTGTTTTTAAGGGTGAATTAAATTGGGAATGACCTCCTCCTCTTGGAGGTAGATTTGAGAAATGCAAAGGAAGTCAGTTCACACTGCTGCTTTAATAATAGTGGTTAGTTTTGTAAAAATGGAAGGGATTTGGAAATTTTAAATAGGTTGAAAATTTATGTGTTTTTTTCTCAGCTTGTTCCTTATCTTTATTTGTCAGCGTTGGTAAAGGATCAGTTACTAGTGGGCGGTCACATGCTTCATATAGATCCGCTCGTTTCGAAGGGAGGAAAAAAATGATCTGATTTGAGTCATGAAGGTTGTACAGTTGTGGTACTGATGTGGTGAAGAGTTTTGAGTTGCATTGTAAAATAAAATAGCCTGGTTTTGAACCTAAATTTCGAATCGGATCCTCATCTCAAAGGGAGATAAAAATTGATCTGATTTGAGTCATGAAGTTGGACAGTTGGTACTGGTGTGGTGAAAGAGCATTAGATTAGTTGCATCTACATTTTGGATGGTTTTACCATCGGATCTTCATCTCGAAGGGAGGAAAGAAATTACTTCTGAATTGAGTCATGAAGTTGAATAGTTGGTACTGGTCTGAAGAGTTTGAGTTGCATTGTAATATAAAATTGCCTGGTCTTGAGATTGAATCTAAATTTTAGATGGTTTTACATATCGGATCCTCATTTATTGAAGGGAGGAAAAAGTTTTGATCTGAACTGAGTCATGAAGTTGAACAGTTGGCTAATGGTTTGAAGGGTTTGAGTTGCATTGTAAAATAAAATGGTATAGTTTAAGATTGAATCTAAATATATTTGAGATAGTTTTACAATATACCATGGCAGTGAGAATATCATTTGAACAGGAATATCATTTAAACAGGAATACACGAGGAATACATCTTAGCGAAATTTTCTTCAGGATTTTTAATGTTTGAAACTTCTAATAGATAATATAGTGAGTTTGGGTCAGATCAGCCAGCTATGACGTAAAAACAGCGTAACGAGATTTCAATTAATCGGGTGCTATAAGTTAGTTCATCAAATTTCTTTCAATTATTTAGCGTGGTTCATACCGTACGATTACGTAATCTATGAATGCCATTGATGAGATCCATGCATGACGTAATATTTTCTACAGAAACATCTGGAAAACCAGCTGATTGTTCATAGTGAGGTGTTTCTTTTTCCCATTTGGTTTCACTGGGAAACAAGGGGAAAACACACCTTTTTCAATTTCGGCAATCTATTCATGATATGCGTAAGTTAGCATGACGTCATTGTTCCTAACGGAAACACCAAAAATAGAGGGTAAAATCCGGTTTTCTTGCAAAAGAAAAAGAGGGCAAAATCCGGATTTTTCGGCTGTTTCCGACAGCAAAAATAACGTAATGCTAACTTACGCCTATCATGAATAGAATTTTTGTTTCCTTCTGTTTGACCTTATAGGATTTTATTAGAACGATTATTTGGTAGGTCTGGTAGCAGGGCTAGAGGAGGGACTTTGAAAATTGAGGAGGAAGAAAGACCCTGTATCGTTGATTGTTCCACCGGGGGCGGGCTGGGTAGGACTGAAAACATTTCTTCATTATATATTAAAGCAGTTTAACCCTTACCAAGCCGAAACTTTTTTTGAAAAAACAAACAAATAAATTCATCAATTTTTTCCAAAAATTTATTTTTTCAAAGGCCATTTATCGACCAGGACAAATTATTATCATCTTTGGTATCATTGGAAAGCTCTCTTTCTCAGCTACAATGAATAGCAGCTGATAGCAGAGGTTTCTTCTTTAAATTTCAAGTGGTCAGGAGTTAGTTTGATACTAAACGTAAAAAAAAAAAAAAACCCTGAATAGTTAGATGTGTTTTTAAACGAAGCAGAAACCTTTCATACAATTCCAATTAGAATTTACGCGCCATCAGCAACGGAAGGTTAAAAAACCCAAGTTTATCAATTAAAGTTTGCACAATAATAGCTGCAATAAAAAATGACACTGTACTCATTATACCATAAAATGCTTTGCCAGTTTAATAAGTTTAAGCGTAACGAGATTTCAATTAATCGGGTGCTATAAGTTAGTTCATCAAATTTCTTTCAATTATTTACCGTGGTTCATACCGTACGATTACGTAATCTATGAATGCCATTGATGAAGACCCATGCATGACGTAATATTTTCTACAGAAACATCTGGAAAACCTGGGGCCGTTTTTGCCACTAAATTTTCACAAGTATTCTTTAACAGGTTAACAATTGTTGGCACACATTTAGCTTTTGTGGGATGTCATTCAAGTCTTAATAAGATTACCCAGTAGTCAATATCATAACACACAAACACAAACAATACACGGGTTTCCTATTAGCTGCTTCGTATAAAAAAGCCACGAAAATTGCATGTAAACAAACCAACTCGCAATCTTATTGGCTGAGACGTGCACATGTTAGCACATTTTACCTCATACTCTGGACATTTTGAAAATAATATGTTTATGTGTGCCCTGTTTAGCCAATCAGAGTGCGACATCATGAATTAAAAGACTTAAATAAATAATTAAGAACATTTTAAGAACATTTTAAGAACATTTTAACCAAAATAGGATGATGTAAAATAGGTACAGTACACATTTTCTTTTATAAAAACATTAAAAATCGAAGAAGCCTTCTAATGTTCTGAGCTTTTTTGGTTTCAAGCCTTAAAATGTTCCAAAAATATTCTTAAAATTACTTTTTATTGAAACATGTGGGCATAATCAAAAATGAAAAAAATATTTGACTCTGCAAAGCCTTCAAATGTTCTTCGTAAAATGTTCTTAATTTTTCGCCCTCGCAAAGCCTTATGTTCTCATATACCATCACTAGTTTTAAAATGAATCGTATATGCAGAAGATAAAGAAAACGTTTATCAAGTTTTTAGCATGGTTACTGGGCTTCGGCATATCTCCTTCGTTCAGAGCGTAAACTCCTTCTCTTCGGGATATGTGCTTTGGTCTTAAAAAATATATTAAGCCGTAAGATGTATTGCACATGCGCACTAAGGATGCGCATAATCAAACACCAAAACAACAAACGGCCTTTATTCCAAAATCAAGCTTGTGCGACCTTTGTGACATAAAGTATACAAATTTATGCGTACACCCTAAAGAGGATTGTTTACAAATCTTGGAGGGGGCATTATTGGCATATGAAAACGTAAAGACCAAGAGGAAGGTCTAAAAGCCTGGTGCTGTCTATTGTGTCTATGGTTACTGAATGATACCCCCCTCCCCCCTTGGGGAGAAATCTTTGCGAGAAGTATAGGCTTAATCAGAAACACGAAAGGATCCGGCCCCGATATTTTGACCTTTTTATAGGCAAAATTAGCCTATAATCTTTTTTTCTTTCAAAATTCCAAAAATCACGAAATTAAATTCGACGAAACTTTCCATTTTGAAACTCTGAATCGCGACATTAAATTCCGTAAAATTATTTTGAATGACATGAACCCTTTTAACTAAACTAGACAAACAAACAAACAAGCAATAACAAATAAATAAATACCTTTTTGAGATGTTTTTCCTTCTTTTGAGTTTTCGTTTGATATTATTGACGCTTTGTCCTGAATCAACTTGAGAAAGGATTTAGATGTTTAGGAATACCTTATAAAGGAAGAAATTTTGGCGGGAACTTAATTTGGCGGATGCCCAAAAAGTTTTTTCAGAACAGAGGGAAATTAATTTTGGATTGGATAAAAACATTTTAAACTTGGCCGGAATTTAATTTGGCGGTTGGTGGATAATAATAATAAATGGACAATAAGATAAACTTTAAAAATTGTCACTTTTTTACCAATTTCATCATGAATATATTCTTATAAAAAGAAAATTTCTGAATCAACTTGAGAAAGAATTTAAATGTATATAGGAATAATTTCCAGAAATTAATTTGACCTTAAAAAAATATTCTTTAGGGCGTTCTTAACTTTTTGTCTTAATTTCAACATGAATATTCTTAGAAAGTGTATTCTTATAAACAGAATTATGTATCTAAAATGGAATGTCACTGTCACAAGCCATGATCACTTCGCATGTCTCCTAAAAGGTACCCTGCTACGAGGTATTAATTTTCCATTTTTTGTGTTTTTGTTACTCTACCAGTGCCTAAGTATCCCCTATAACTTTTGTACTTTAAAATAAGAAACTTTCGCGTTTTTCGCGCGTTTTGGTCAAATTCGCGAAATTTTCTTCTTTTAAAGTAGATAGATCTTTGTCCCCTATATAGACTATATTCCGTCTTCAACTCAATAATTTCTCGTTGAACATTATTGACTCATTACTTTATACCTGTTATTATTCTAGTATTCTAGTCGTCTAGATGCTAGACTAAAGGCCGGTCTACACTTAGCGAGAACAGCGCGCGCTTCATCTGTTTCTCTGTTCTGATTGGTCTCGGAGATAACATTACGTCAGTTTGTTACGTAATTTCTTTCTCCGATACCAATCAGAACAGAGAAACAGACAAAGCGAGCTGACCTTCTGTTTTTTTCGTGTCCTTGATTTTAACGTTTATTATATACAAATGGAATGTCGAATTCATGATCACTTCACAGTTTTCGGATGTCTCATATCAAAGTAGAGGTCACTGACAATCGATTAAGTTAGACGGTGCATTCTTATATAAAAAACTTCAGTTTTTTGACATTCTTGTCTCGCTCATACAAACAAAGTTCAGAGACACACTAATGTAAATATTTTGATTTCGAGTTTTGACTCGATTAAGGTTACAGACAAGCAAATCAAACTTTTTAAGCTCAACCAATTTGTTTTGAAATTTTGTCTTGCCCATACAAACAAAGTTCAGAGACTTCTTTAATAGTAGAAAAACTTCGATTTCGAATTTTGACTCGATTAAGATTACAGACAAGCAAATCAGAGTATTGTCAATTATTGCGGATTATGATTTTTAATCGATGCGATAACACCATCTTTGAAATCTAAACCATATTAACAAGAAGGCGTAAGGAGAATCATTGGATTGGGAAAGATATTATAGTATAGTTGCAGTGTCGGATACAGAAAGTAGGAGAGTTATTAGTTTCCATATAAGGGAACATCATATTTAGTAAACTCTCTTCCGTCGTTGGTGTGTAAGTAAAGAAGCAACCCATCAGACACGTCAAAAAACAATGCCCAAAAACGTCTTGTTGTGTCTGCTGGCTACAATAAAATTAGTTAAGGGATAAAGAAATTTTCGCCAGAAGAAATCTAAGCAGAATTTAATCTCGCGGAATTTCATTTCGCGATGGGTGGATTGGTGGATACCTTGGAGGAGAATACTTCGTCGGATAAAATTATTCGTCGGGCAAAATGTTCATCACTTTTCCGCGAAAATTTCTAACTACAGTTGACTCGCTCTTCTAATTCGAATCTCTACTATTCGAATCTCTCTACTATTCGAACAAAATAAAAGTCACCATTACTACAGAGACTTTCTACTATTCGAATCTCTCTATAATTCGAACAAAAATCTTTCCCCCTTGGGATTCGAATTAGAGAGAGAGACAACTGTACTATTGTAGTTAAATCATGGAAGTACTAATAAAAGTTACAAAATGTTACGAGTCACACCACTTCGAAAAAAGTAAGACAGTTGTCAACTTTTCTTTTAGCGGTGCACTTTTTCTGATGACGTAATATTTTCTACGGAATTTCAAGCACAAAAAAGGCGAGCGCTGTGCGTGATAAGTAGAAACCGGCTTTTAGCTTCAATAATAATTTAAGAATTTCTATCCATAAACAATCTCAGGCTGAATAGAAAGTAAAAATGTAAAGTTGTTTTTCCAAAAGTGCTGCCGGCTTTTTTCCGCAAAGCACAAAGGGTATGTTTACGGCATTGTAAACGATTAAAAGCCAAACAGCTCATAAAACAAGTGATTTCAATTGTTTTAACCTTACATCCTTACATCTCAGACTCTCTACGGAAATAAAGGTTTAAATTCCGTAGACAACAAATATATTAAAGTGCCCTTAAACCCAATAAACAGGTTTACACTTAGTTGCAAGCATGGTCTTTTACCCCAGCAGGCAAACGACGTTATTCCAACATTGTTTCAACGTCCAAATAACGTTCTGCGGCTGAAACAACGCGTTGTTTGGATGTTAAAACAACGCTCCGTCCCTGCTGGGGGTACCACCAGTAGTTACCGTTGTCACCAAAAGTATATATGAACATTTTGACAGAATTTCATAATTTTGACTTTCCGGAAGACGTAAATCTGACAGAAGACAAACTAAATTTTTCTCTTGATTTTCAAAAATACAGAAGAGATATGAATTTCAAAAGTAAATCTAGTAGAGTATCTGGAATGTTCTTCCTAAAGAAATTCCACCATAAAAAGAAGTCGTGTGATCCGCTCGTTGAGTGGAGACCGGTCTGATTTATATCCTTATGCTCAAAAAGGCTGCGGGTGTTTTGAATGTTTTTCTGACATAAAAACAGGTTTTGTAAACATACCCATCACTTTGATTTCGAGCTTAAAAAGGCTTTGATTATTTTCAGTCAGGGCATTTCTTTAATCACTCGTTAAAGCCACAAAACGGTTTTGATTGCCCCTGACGTTCTTGCCGCATCCTAATAAAACAACTTTAAAAAATAAAAAAACAGTTTAAAAACTAGCTAGTACCACACAACACATTTACAAAAACCTACTTCCGTAAAACGGTAGGGTCTGATACAGGCTATTAGAAACTAGAGATGAATAAAAAGTTATTCCTTTTGAAATACACATTAGCCCAAGCAGACACTGGACAATGATAAAAAGTCGTCTCAGACGAGTAGTTTGTAAAATGAGCTCTGCGGAAGAGATGATTTCTATTGAAACTTGAATGGAAAGTGCACTCCTACATAATTCTTGTTTTACAATTTTTACGTCTCAGATGAACTAATCGTCTCAATATAAATTGAACTATTTATATGTTAAAAGTACGTGTTGCCTTTAACGAGGTCCCAGCAGTTTTAACGTTAGAACGTTAGCTGGAGGTCGAAACAACGTCACGTGACTGGTGTGGTGAGACTTGACCTCGCCACCTTCACATTTCTAGTTCCATTCTCTAACTTTTAGGCACTATATATTACGGTGGTAAGAGTAATAACTTTATCAAATGTGCAAAACTCATTTTATTATAGGGATAACAAAAAAAATTATAGAAAAATAATACACAATGAGAGGATCAGTTTTGGTATGTTTGACGCTTTGTTTAGCCTGGGTGCAAGCAAAAGCAGGTAATAATTATTTCTTTAAAGTCTTTCATGATATCGAATACGTAATCTTTTCTATCATGATATGCGTAAGTTAGCATGACGTCATTTCTTCCTAACGGAAACAGCCGAAAAATCCAGAGTTTCGGAACTTGCCCTTTTTGGGTGGTTTGGTCAAATTAAATAGCTAACATAGGCACGAAACGTTGTTTTGACATCCAAACAATGTTTAAAAATAACCTTTTCGTGTCTGTTGGGGTTACGGTGGGCAAGGTTGTGGGTTCATTAAACCGGGAACTTGGAAAATGGAACTTGAACAAAATTAAAGAGACAAATTACAGGTCACCCCCCCACCACCTTGGGGTAGATAGTGGTATAATCTAAACCGTCGCCTTCAAACCTACTTACTTTCCCCTAACTCCATAACCCAAAAAAAGGACTTGTTGAGGAGGGATGTATAAAGGGTGACCTTCAAATCATTTTAAAGTAATGACATCAAAGTAAAACTATACTAACTCTTCCGACTTTTAAATTCCCCAGTCGCAAAAGACGAAGAAACGAAGAAAGAAGAACTGTACACAAAACTGATCAACGATTTGTCTGACGTCTTTCACACCAAGAAAGGTTAGTGCGTTGCGCGTTCAATATTCAATTCCTTTAATTGTTCGTTTTTTGGGCAATTTTGATAAAAAAGAGTGATTTTTATTTTTTCTTATTTTGCTGAATACTAATTTTGGTGAATTTGTTCAAAATTCGCCAAATTCGCCAAATAAGTTCCCTTATTAAGGTATCGCCAAATAAGTTCCCTTATTAAGGTATATCTGTATTATAGATTCAAAAGGTGCTGAAAAAGCTGTTGCCAAAGACACATCAACAACATCAAAGGATGGTGACAACAAGAAACGGGAGTTACTTGGTGAACTCAAAGACTTGCTGAAAACAACTTCCAAAGACCTCGATAATGATTTACCAGGTATGCAGTAAAGACGTTGAAACAACGTTAAAAAGACGTCTTGTGTCTGATGCTTGAAGCTTGCCGTTGACTCCTTGAAAACAAATCGAAAGACTGACTTAAAGGTTTCAAATTGCTAGCAAGCACACAACGTTATTCCAACATTGTTTCAACATCAAACAAGTGATACTTTTATGGACCTACCTAGTTATAAAATGAAATTAAACCTTAACGCCATAAAAATGAACGAACGAATGAATGAATGAGCACAGCTCAATTATAGGCGAATTACAGCCACTATACCAGGGAAAGAGAACCTTTGTCTGTCTGATGAATGTGGCGTAGCTTTAAAAAATCATATCATAAGTATCCAGATGACCATCTTTGCGAAAAAAATCAGAAAAAAATAATGAACCAATTTTGAGAAAAACCCCAAAAACCTCTTTTTCAGGCCGTTTTTGGCCAAAATCGGCCGCAAATAAAATTTTTGTTTTAATCAGGTTCCATCATATGTTAGAGTATCCAGATGAAAATCTTTGTGCAAAAAATCAGAAAAAACTAATGCAAACCAATTTTGAGAAAACCCCAAAAAACCTCTTTTTCGGGCCGTTTTTGGCCAAGATCGGCCGCGAATTTTTTTTCCTCAAAAATCGGACTCCGTCACATTCGAGGGTTTCTGAATATCCATCTTAGTGCAAAAAATCAGAAAAGTTAAATAAGCCGATTTCGAGAAAAGCTCATAACGAACGAACGAACGAACGAACGAACGAACGAACGGACGGACAACGGTTAATTTATAAGAGCTCCTGGTCCAAAATATTGATTGAAAGGACGTTTCGTGCCTATCGGGTATCCATTACGTCACAACACGTCCGATTGTTTTGTGTTGTTATACCAAAAATTTCTCCAGATTCGCTAGCCTAATCGCTAGCATTCGTGTTTTCATTACTTGAAAAAAGGGGTGAAAAATATTGATAATAGTTTCATTTCAGTCCTGAAAAGTATAAACTGTATCAAGAAACAACAATCAAACAATTATTTAGCGCGGGGGGCGTCTATTAGAGAGACCAGAGAGTAATAGATGTACGTGAATCCTACGAAATTCTAGCCTAACAGTAAAATGTCTCTTTTTTTTCTTTGCAGCTAAAAATGTTAGATAAAGCCAAATGTTCCCCGATTTGCGTGAAAATTTCCCCAATTTTGGAAAATCGGGATTGCATGAATTTCGAAAGAAAAATTGCCTGAATGCGTGAATTGAGGGGCCTTATTGATGCATGTTAATCCCATGAATTTTTAGGCTGACAGTAAAAGTTTTCTTTGCTTTGTAGATAAAAAAGATGCATCTCGTCCTTCGTGGTATAGCCATTGGAAAAAGTCAATGTCTAGCGATACCCGTCCTTCCTGGTACAGCTATTGGAAGAAAGATAGTGTTCCGGGTTTAAGATGGAATCAAGATTATCCAGCATCGGGTTTGCCGTGGAAAAAGGAACGTTATCCAGCATCGGGTTTACCGTGGAAAAAATCTGCTTCTCCAGGTGTGCCGTGGAAAAGAGAAGGTTTACCATACGCTTTACCGTGGAAAAAAGATCAAGGTGAGTCTAGCCCTACCAAGATGATGTTTTTCCAACATTGTTTCGACGTCCAAAATACCGTTATGACGTTAGAACAGACGTCCAAAATAACGTTCTGACGTTAGAACAAACGTCCAAAATACTGTTCTGACGTTAGAACAGACGTCCAAAATAACGTTCTGACGTTAGAACAGACGTCCAAAATAACGTTCTGACGTTAGAACAGACGTCCAAAATAACGTTCTGACGTTAG